>WNGS01116562.1:0-10958 GCA_020271785.1 Procambarus virginalis
AGGACCCCGTCGACCCTTCCTATGTAACCAGGAGTGACTTAGTACAAGTTACCAACATCTCTCAAGAGTAATTGAAAGGTGAATGATGTGGTGGACTCGAGAGTACCTCACCGCTCTACGAGAGTACCACTATGGAGCATCGAGTCCCTATAATAAAGTACAAGCTCAAACCAGGAGACCTAGTATTAGTTGACAGTGATGGACCAAGTGTCAGAATGGCCTATAGCCAAAATTGTTTGCAATCCACCCAGATCACCAAGGCATCCTGAGAGTAGTACGAGTTTTGTGCAAAGGCACTACTACTCTAAAGACATTAGAGAAGTTGGTACCTCTCGATTAGCAGAACGAGAGTGTTTATCAGAACCAGCTTCACCAACAGTTTCCGAGGATAACAATTCTGATCCACCAAGCACCCGCCCCACTAGAGCAGCTGCTCAACAATGTAAAAGGAAACTACAAGCCTATTATAGCTCTGATTAAGAGCAAATAATTTTTCATCCAATTGAGTGATCATGATGATACTGTGTTGTGATGTCTAGTAACCAATCAGCTACAAGTCACAATGACCCAGACATTCACCTCACAGTAGATTCTCAGTTACTTGAATTGTATGATTTAATCATTAACTTGTATGTGTAAACTATTAATTATGACATTAAATTTCATGTCTTAAATTTTTGTATGTCCTTGACAATTACGGGACATCCGTTATGTGTGTACTAACATACTAACCTTAATACTAACTTCGGGATAGGTACGTCAGTACTCAACATAGCACTGCGACCCGAGTTTTCTCCCCCCGGAGTTATGTTGGAAATTTCCAACACTTATCATCTACTGTTGTATTATAATAAATTACCATTATCTTACTAATTGCAGTAGTTCTTAACACCATTAACAGTAGTGTTAATATAATTTATAATATAAATATCATCTCCATTTCTCGCTAGAGATCATTTATCGAGAATATAATAATTATTAAATCCCTATAATTCCAACCAAGTTCATATTATCGCATTTCATCCATAATTGCGCGGAAAAGTATAATTCGTGTTTAATAATTTCCGTGGTGAATGCGAGTGTGGGGAGGGAGGAGGCGGCGTCGCCATTACTCAACAAGGGCTTGGTCACGAGGCAACGTTGGTGAGGCACATGGCAGCTGCTGGGAGTTCTTATCGACAAGAATTACGTTGATACCCAGTTAATAAGTGAAAATTACTTACGCATGTGTTCTCTAGTGCCTCGTCAGTTAATAACGCGTCTACAATTGGAGCTAGGACTCGTAATTAAGTGTGCACAGCAGTGAACATTGAGACTGGCAGAAGCGAATTTCGGCAGACCTCAGTATTTGATACGCTCACCTAAGTATTATCCTGTTATTGATGCATCAAAGTAGGTAGTACATTTGTGAGTAGTTTGTCATCAGGAGGAATGAACATAAAAAATAACATGTTAGTACTGTTTATCACTCATCTCAGTTTCATGAATATCTGAACATAATTTGTAGCCTAGTCAATCGCTACTTTACATTCCTTTGCTTACAGCGTGTATTTGAAGTGCCGGCAAGATTCTCATCAATCGTGTTATTTACCTCGAGTTCTTTCTCTATGGGGATTCCGTGACCACGAGGACGAATGATGAACTGGCGTTAGAAATCGTCTTACAGCTAAGACACATTTTTCATACAAATTTATTCAACTTGACTATTGATTCTATATAATTCATATAGCATTTTCTATTGAATAATTATTGCCAGATTTGGTAATTAATGTTTATGCTCTAACTGTGCTCAGTATTATGCTCAGTGATTAATGATGATTAATGATCATAATGATAATATTCAGAACTTGATTTATCATATATTTGAATATTGTAGTTAGATTTACCATGTATTTAACCCAACAATGAACTAGTGACGAACCACACTGGTTCCTAGAAAAATATGAACTTCTAGAAATAACCCCCCAATATTGATATGTGAGGCTTGGCTTTAATTAATAATTACAGTCTGCATTTATTTCAAGTGATTATTCATTAAATGAGTTTCCATAGACACTGGTTCTCTAGTGTCATTCAAATGACCACTTTTATTTGTTTTCCCTCTTTTGTCAAAAGTGGGTGGTCCTTCGAGTTATTTCAATACAATAATTAAATAATTTATTTTCTGAGTTCAAGCCCCAGATACACAACATAGAGCCCATTAGGCTCAGGAAACTGTACACCTGTTGATTGACGGTTGAGAGGCGGGACCAAAGAGCCAGAGCTCAACCCCCACAAGCACAACTAGGTCAGTACAACTAGGTGAGTACACACACACATACCTCCCTCCCACCACCAGCGCACACACACACATACACACAGGGCTGGCGTACAGAAAGGGAAACTATGAGGAGATGAATAAATTCCTATGGGATATACATTGGGACACAGAACTCGGAACCAAGTCCATACAAGACATGATGGACTATGTCACCCAAAAATGTCAGGAGGCTGTAAGCAGGTTTGTCCCAGCCCAACAGGAAAAAACAGAGAAGCATAGGAAGAATCCGTGGTTTAATAGGGAATGTATGAAAGCAAAGGAGCTGAACAAAAGGGCATGGCGGAACTTCCGTAATAACAGAACACCAGAAAGTAGAGAGAGATACCAGAGAACCAGGAACGAGTATGTCAGTGTGAGAAGAGCAGCTGAGAAAAGGTATGAAAATGATATAGCTAATAAAGCCAAGACTGAACCAAAGCTACTACACAGTCACATCAGGAGGAAGACAACAGTGAAGGAACAGGTGATTAAACTTAGGGTGGGCGAGGACAGGTACACAGAGAATGACAAAGAGGTGTGTGAAGAACTCAACAAAAGGTTCCAGGAGGTCTTTACAATAGAACAGGGAGATATCACGGTGCTGGGAGAGGTGGCAGCAAACCAGGTGACCTTGGATAGGTTCGAAATTACAAGAGATGAGGTCAAAAAGCACCTATTGGAGCTGGATGTGAGAAAAGCTGTTGGGCCGGATGGAATCTCACCATGTAACTGGGGGGGGGGGGAAGGGAAGAAATAGAATGTGTATCGAGTAAGTAGGAAGTGAGTATGAGAAGTAGAAGAGGTAGAAGGGTAGATAGGTAGAAGTAGGAAAGTAGATAGTAGAAGTAGAAAAGTAGATAGTAGAAGTAGAAGAGTAGAAGTAGAAGTAGAAGTAAAATAGAAGATAGAAAATGCAATGCTAGTAGAAGAAGAAATTAGAAGATAGAAAAAGTAAAAAATAGGAAATAGTAGAAGTAGAAATTGCTAGTAGAAGTAGAAATAGAAAATGCTGCCACCATCCATTCTAGATCATCTACATACAAGACAAGGAATGGAACTTGTCTGTATCAACATAATACCCTCAAAGATGTTATCATTAGGTATTTATTAGTATGTTCCATCTGTATCATGTACTCAATATCATGAAACCAGTAACCGCTGAGGGTTTCTCCTCTCACTCAAAAACTCTAGGGAACAAAGTTAAACACAATTTAAATAATAACTTTCAATTATATTTCACATACTAAGTATCAATAATTTAAGCAAGTATAAATGTTCAAGCTTAATATTTCAAAGTGAGTCATCATCCAAGAATTCGAGAACCCTACAACTCGACTGCCCCTGATCATCACACAACACCTGTTTAGTGAACACGACAAAGTCCCTCAATGTTCAACTCACCAAGTGTCTGAGTCTCCGTGGAATAGAGAGGGGGGGGGGGTCTGTAGTTGACAGACTGTCCCGCCCCGCCGGCGGACCGCCTGTGTGGACGGCTGGCCGCTGCTGTCTGTTCTTCTGTCTATTGCTCTGCTTCTTCTGTCCTTCTCCTCCTGAATCGATATCTCTCCGAGTATATATTGGGAAACCTAGTGGCTAACTCCGCCCACAAGTTAGATAGCCTCCGGCACTCTACCAAGCCACTCCTTAAACGTCGGCATGTTTGAAGGCTACCCGGCTCAATTATAAGATTAGCGAGAGCCAGGTGAGATTCGCATGACCTGACCTCAGGTCACTCGGTGTCATTAACACTTAGAGGTGTGAGATCCAGGCCAGACAAGTTGGCGTCTGTCAAATCCTTGTCTGTGACTCATATATCTCCATGTATGTATTAAATAAAATAAACCAAACACCTTTACAGTGTTACATCTCCCCTTCTCCCCGAAAATAAAGTTTTTGCAACACTGCTAAAGCAAGCTAGCTGTGTGCGACAACTTTATTAACGGAAAAAATTACATCCTAGCTAACAAATATACATCATCCTACTCTAAAAATGAAATATGTAGACAGGCGTCCATTGTCTCTGGCTGGGCGACGTCACTGCTTGGTCCTGTAGATAGTCCTGTACCATATTTCTTCAACACAACTGCGTCCGTCGCTTCTCCGTCGTTAACGCACAACAACTCTTGCCAACCAGGAAGCCGTTACTACTTGAACTGCGCACAGGACCGTGGAATTCGGTTGTCCCAGCTGATCTGTAATTGGCCCTACGTCAGTCACCATGAGAGACGTATATTGGGGTTCTTCACAGCTATAGGGACTACAAGTTTCGAGACCTCCATATAGTTGGCACCGTAGAAATCCCATCCTACTTCTTCCCTCCCAGTTGCTCCAGTACGCCTCCTTCAGAGAGCCACTTCTGACAGCCACATCAAGTCCGCACGACACAGGAGGAATCACTCAACAGAGCACCATGCTTGCAGGAGGGGCGGCCAGTTAAGGCAAACGATCCTGTCTTGCAATTACGCTCCATGCAATGATGCTGACACCAGCAAGGGACACTAGGCATCGTGTCTCACTCAGCTTGGTCTTATCTTCTTCTCTTCTTTCTTCTTCTTTCTCTCTTCTCTCTCTCTTCTTTCTTCTTTCTTCTCTCTTGGGTCTTAGACAAGCGACCTGGGGTCCATTTGGGGTCTGTCCGTCCTGGGGTCCATCCTAGGTAGACCGATGTTGGTGGGACAGACTGGAGTCGTTGTTGCTCCTCTTCCATTTTTACTGGGTCGTCTGGGGTCGTCTGCAGAACGACCTGGGGTCCACTGGGGGTCCGTCCGTCCTGGGGTCCACTGGGGGCCGTCCGTCCTGGGGTCCCCTGGAGTCCAATGTTGACCGACCGAGAGGCTGCATCTTGGGGGTCCCTCGGGGTGATGGTGGTGGTGGTGGACCCATGACCTCCAGGTAAGGGGCTGGTTGCCGTGGTGGTGGTAATAACCGCCCCTGAGTGTGGTACAAAGCCGCCGTCTCCCTCTTCTGTATATGTGCGCACCTCTCCTCTGGCGACCACCTGGGAATGAACATAAAGGCGACAATACCGTGTTCCAAGCTGCTGTGTGACCCTGTAGTTTGCATAGGGTTCACACAGTCTAGACATAAGGTTCTCCTCCTGGCAACAACTACACTTAAATTTTTAAAATAATCCAATTAACACTGAATGATACTGACTTGGTGGAACAAAAACAGTAACAGAGGAAAGTTAGAGAAGAGAGAATAAGATCGTCACTACTTAAACTTGTCACTAAACGAATCTCCACAAAAATATCAATACTGATAGAGACCAAACACTAGCCTAACTTAACTGTACCGTTCTTAATCTTAAGTACTTAATTAACCGTTACTCCCACCCTTATCCTACAGTCACCTACGTGACTCGAGTGTTTCCCTCGCTTCTCTGCGGGTCCACAACTCAAACTTTTGCCACACCCTGTGACCAGACTTCAAACGCTAGGCGTCCCTAGACGTGAGTCTACTGACACACTAGTCCCCACTAGCATGCTGTACAATACCAGTACACCTCGGGTTATTGCGTTCAAATGGAGTAAAAACAGTTGATCGCAATAATCTGAGCAGAACCACCACTTAAAACTACTTAAGAAATACACCTGCCACTCCCCAACTGACCTGGGGACCAGCGGTGGCTGGGTGTCCCCGTGGGACATGCGGGTCACCTGTCACACTCAGATGACCTGCACACCACCAACCGCTAAGTTCCCAACTCACCAAATCTTATCACTAACATAAATCACTACACACGCAAGTTCTGGTGAACATTCCCTGAACTCCACAAAACTCACAAAATCACAAGAACACATCGCCAGAAAATCACTATCTCCTAACCTGAAAAAAAACTCGCTAACTCGCGAATATTAAACACCTGTCAATATCTCCCTGATAGCGCCTGAGCGGCAAAAGGACACGTGGGACTGAACAATGTTAAATTAACACCTGCTACATTAACATTGTTCAACACCGCTGCCATCATTGTAACGGGGGGGGGGGGGAATGATGAGTAAGTAAGAAGTGAGTAGGAGAAGTAGAAGAGGTAGAAGGGTAGATAGGTAGAAGTAGGAAAGTAGATAGTAGAAGTAGAAAATAGATAGTAGAAGTAGAAAAGTAGATAGTAGAGTAGGAAATAGAAATTAGAAATAGAAAATGCTGCCACCATCCATTCTAGATCATCTACATACAAGACAAGGAATGGAACTTGTCTGTATCAACATAATACCCTCAAAGATGTTTCAAGAGGTATGCTCCCTCTGTATCATGTACTCATTCAAATCATGAAACCAAAACCGCTGAGGTTTCCTCCTCTCACTCAAAACTCTAGGGAACAAAGTTAAACACAATTTAAATAATAACTTTCAATTATATTTCACATACTAAGTATCAATAATTTAAGCAAGTATAAATGTTCAAGCTTAATATTTCAAAGTGAGTCATCATCCAAGAATTCGAGAACCCTACAACTCGACTGCCCCTGATCATCACACAACACCTGTTTAGTGAACACGACAAAGTCCCTCAATGTTCAACTCACCAAGTGTCTCCGAGTCTTAAGAGTCTCCGTGGAATAGAGAAAGGGGGGGGGGGTCTGTAGTTGACAGAGACTGTCCCGCCCCCGCCGGCAGACCGCCTGTCTGGACGGCTGGCCGCTGCTGTCTGTTCTTCTGTCTATGGCTCTGCTTCTGCTGTCCTTCTCCTCCGCTGAATCGATATCTCCGAGTATATATTGGGAAACCTAGTGGCTAACTCCGCCCACAAGTTAGATAGCCTGGGGCACTCTACCAAGCCACTCCTTAAACGTCGGCATGTTTGAAGGCTACCCGGCTCAATTATAAGATTAGCGAGAGCCAGGTGAGATTCGCATGACCTGACCTCAGGTCAACTCGGTGTCATTAACACTAGAGGTGTGAGATCCAGGCCAGACAAGTTGGCGTCTGTCAAATCCTTGTCTGTGACTCATATATCTCCATGTATGTATTAAATAAAATTAAACCAAACACCTTTACAGTGTTACAACTAACGTGACCTGGGTCGTATCTTGACACGCCTGCCCGGGTCACGGAAGTCACAGGCTGTGGTGTTATGCGCAGAGTGTGAGACACTGTTGTCACGGGTGTGGTCACGGATGTAGTCACGGGAGTGGTCACCTTCAATTTTGCCACAGGTGGTGTCCTATAGCACCACGTCTGTGTCACTGGTGACCTGGGTCGTGACCTGGTTGGTATCCGGACACGCCTGCCCCGGGTCACGGGAGTCACGGGCTGTGGTGTTATGCGCAGAGTGTGAGACACTGGTGTTGTCACATGGGTTGTCACGGGTGTGGTCACCTCCAATTTTGCCACAGGTGGTGTCCTGTAGCACCACGTCTGTGTCACTGGTGACCTGGGTCGTGACCTGGGTCGTATCCGGACACGCCTGCCCGGGGTCACGGAAGTTCACGGGCTGTGGTGTTATGCGCAGTGTGTGTGACACTGGTGTTGTCACGGGTGTGGTCACGGAGGTGGTCACGGGTGTGGCCACGGATGTAGTCACGGGGGTGGTCACCTCCAATTTTGCCACAGGTGGTGTCCTGTAGCACCACGTCTGTGTCACTGGTGACCTGGGTCGTATCTTGACACGCCTGCCCCTGGTCACGGAAGTAACGGGCTGTGGTGTTATGCGCAGAGTGTGAGACACTGGTGTTATCACATGGGTTGTCACGGGTGTGGTCACGGATGTAGTCACGGGAGTGGTCTCCTCCAATTTTGCCACAGGTGGTGTCCTGTAGTGACTCCCGGGGTCACGGGAGTCACGGGCTGTGGTGTTATGCGCAGAGATGTGTGACACAAGTGTTGTCACGGGGGGTGGTCACTGGGGGTGGCACCGTCGACTCCGTGTCCTTGACGGAGGACTCAACTGGCCCCGTCAACTCCGTCTCCTTGACTGAGGACTCAACTGGCCCCGTCAACTCCGTCTCCTTGACGGACGATTCAACTGGCCCCGTCGACTCCGTCTCCTTGACGGAGGACTCAACTGGGTCCTGGTCGAGAAGGACACTAAGGGTCCGGAGGAAGACCCACCAGACCGCCATCTCGAGGACGACCGTGACGAAGCAACTGGACAGGGTCCAGCAGGTCCAGGGGGTCGTGAAAGTCCCGGGGCGTGGAGGGACGATCACCTTCAAGACGGGGACGTTACTCAACAGTCCCCGCCAGCTGGAGTCGTACTGCCGCTGGAGGAGGCGCAGACGGAGGTGGTCCTAGTCCACACCCCAGACGTACCACAACACGCGACACACCACCGCCACCGACATTTTCATCATGGACGAGTTGATTTTGTCAATACTCATTATTGATATTTTATAACATCAATAATGAGGGTATTACATCAATAAATAGGGTATTAACTGGCTTTGCGCCCTGGTGAGGCCACTACAGACCGACAACCAGAGCGCAACTCCATAGTCTCCTGAGACTGATGGATGCCTACTACTACTACTATTATTTCTGAAAGTATTTTTTATTTTAACAGAATATTATTAATTTGTTCCTGTATTGTTCATCGCTAATGTTTGGAAATGAGATGTGTTACAACATAAAGAAATACGACACGCACCTGGCAGCTACCAGGTGATTGTAGTGGAGTAGCTACCTGGTGATGGTAGTGGAATAGCTACGTGGTGATTGTAGTGGTGTAGCTACCAGGTGATGGTAGTGGTGTAGCTACCTGGTGATGGTAGTGGTTGTAGCTACCTGGTGATGGTAGTGGTGTAGCTACCTGGTGATTGTAGTGGTGTAGCTTGCTATCAGGTGATGGTAGTGGTGTAGCTACCTGGTGATTGTAGTGGTATAGCTACATGGTGATTGTAGTAGTGAAGCTACCAGGTGATGGTAGTGGTGTAGCTACCTGGTGATGGTAATGGTGGAGCTACCTGGTGATAGTAGTGGTTGAGCTACCTGGTGAATGTAGTGGTGTATCTACCTGGTGATGGTAGTGGTGTATCTACCTGGTGATGGTAGTGGTGTATCTACCTGGTGATGGTAGTGGTGGAGCTATGTGGTGATGGTAGTGGTGTAGCTACCTGGTGATGGTAGTGGTGTATCTACCTGGTGATGGTAGTGGTTGAGCTACCTGGTGATAGTAGTGGTGGAGCTACCTGGTATTGGTAGTGGGTTATCTACCCGGTGATGGTAATGGTGGAGCTACCTGGTGATAGTAGTGGTGGAGCTACCTGGTGATTGTAGTGGTGTATCTACCTGGTGATGGTAGTGGTTGAGCTACATGGTGATGATAGTGGTGTAGCTACCTGGTGATTGTAGTGGTGCAGCTACCTGGTGATTGTAGTGGTGTAGCTACCTGGTGATTGTAGTAGTGCAGCTACCAGGTGATGGTAGTGGTGTAGCTACCAGGTGATGGTAGTGGTGTAGCTACCTGGTGATTGTAGTAGTGCAGCTACCAGGTGATGGTAGTGGTTGAGCTATCTGGTTATGTTAGTGGTGTAGCTACCTGGTGATGGTAGTGGTGAAGCTACCAGGTGATGTTAGTGGTGAAGCTACCAGGTGATGTTAGTGGTGAAGCTACCAGGTGATGGTAGTGGTGTAGCTACCAGGTGATGGGAGTGGTGTAGCTACTGGTGATTGTAGTGGTGTATCTACGTAGTGATGGGTAAAGTTAGCTACCTATAGTGATGGTAGTGGTGTTGCTACCTAGTGATGGTAGTGGTATAGCTACCAGGTGATGGTAGTGGTTGTAGCTACCTGGTGATAGTAGTGGTGTAGCTACATGGTGATGGTTAGTGATGTAGCTACCTGGTGATGGTAGAGATGTAGCTACCAGGTGATGATAGTGGTGTTGCTACCTAGTGATGGTAGTGTTGTAACTACCTGGTGATGGTAGTGGTGTAGCTACCTGGTGATGATAGTGGTGTAGCTACCTGGTGATGGTAGAGATGTAGCTACCAGGTGATGGTAGTGGTGTAGCTACCTGGTGATGGTAGTGGTGTAGCTACCAGGTGATGGTAGTGGTGTGTAGCTACCTGGTGATTGTAGTGGTGCAGCTACCAGGTGATGGTAGTGGTGTAGCTACCTGGTGATGGTAGTGGTTGAGCTATCTGGTTATGTTCGTGGTGTAGCTACCTGGTGATGGTAGTGGTGGAGCTACGTGGTTGATGGTAGTGGTGTAGCTACCAGGTGATGGGAGTGGTGTAGCTACCTGGTGATTGTAGTGGTGTATCTACGTAGTGATGGTAAGTTAGCTACCTATAGTGATGGGTTAGTGGTGTTGCTACCTAGTGATGGTAGTGGTATAGCTACCAGGTGATGGTAGGGTGTAGCTACCTGGTGATAGTAGTGGTGTAGCTAACTGGTAATGGTAGTGATGTAGCTACCTGGTGATGATAGTGGTGTAGCTACCTGGTGATAGTAGTGGTGTAGCTACCTGGTGATGGTAGTGATGTAGCTACCTGGTGATGGTGTAATGTTAGCTATATCATTATTGTAATATCTCTACTATAACATCTACTGCTGCTGCGTACCATTGTAATACCTCATTTACTTGAACAACACATATGTACACTGAACACTGTACACTCCTCTTTCTTCTCCACTTAATAACCAGCAAACACTATTAACGGGCCAGTATGACCCCTCACTGGACTGGCACGAATATAAGCTGAATATTAAATGAG
>WNGS01116565.1:0-12942 GCA_020271785.1 Procambarus virginalis
GCNTGGACAGGACTCAGCACCCAGCACTGAGGACAGGACTCAGCACCCAGCACTCTGGACAGGACATAGCACCCAGCACTGAGGCAGGACTCAGCACCCAGCACTGAGGACAGGACTCAGCACCCAGCACTCTGGACAGGACTCAGCACCCAGCACTGAGGACAGGACTCAGCACTCAGCACTCTGGACAGGACTCGGCACCCAGCACTGAGGACAGGACTCAGCACCCAGCACTCTGGACAGAACTCAGCACTCAGCACTGAGGACAGGACTCAGCACCAGCACTCTGGACAGGACTCAGCACCGAGCACTGAGGACAGGACTAAGCACCCAGCACTCTGGACAGGACTCAGCACCCAGCACTGTGGACAGTATTCAACACCCAGCACTGTGGACAGTGTTCAACACCCAGCACTGTGGACAGTATTCAACACCCAGCACTGAGGACAGTGTTCAACACCCAGCACTGAGGATAGTGTTCAACACCCAGCACTGTGGACAGTGTTCAACACCCAGCACTGTGGACAGTGTTCAACACCCAGCACTGTGGACAGTGTTCAACACCCAGCACTGTGGACAGGGTTCAACACCCAGCACTGTGGACAGGGTTCAACACCCAGCACTGTGGACAGTGTTCAACACCCAGCACTGAGGACAGAGTTCAACACCCAGCACTGTGGACAGTGTTCAACACCCAGCACTGTGGACAGTGTTCAACACCCAGTAATGTGGACAGTGTTCAACACCCAGCACTGTGGACAGTGTTCAACACCCAGCACTGAGGACAGTGTTCAACACCCAGCACTGTGGACAGTGTTCAACACCCAGCACTGTGGACAGTGTTCAACACTCAGCACTGAGGACAGAGTTCAACACCCAGCACTGTGGACAGTGTTCAACACCCAGCACTGAGGACAGAGTTCAACACCCAGCACTGTGGACAGGGTTCAACACCCAGTACTGTGGACAGGGTTCAACACCCAGCACTGAGGACAGTGTTCAACACCCAGCACTGAGGACAGTGTTCAACACCCAGCACTGAGGACAGTGTTCAACACCCAGCACTGTGGACAGTGTTCAACACCCAGCACTGTGGACAGTGTTCAACACCCAGCACTGAGGACAGTGTTCAACACCCAGCACTGTAGACAGGACTCAGCACCCAGCATTGAGGACAGTGTTCAACACCCAGCACTGTGGACAGGACTCAGCACCCAGCACTCTGGACAGGACCCAGCACCCAGCACTCTGGACAGGACTCAGCACCCAGCACTGAGGACAGGACTCAGCACCCAGCACTCTGGACAGGACATAGCACCCAGCACTGAGGACAGGACTCAGCACCCAGCACTGAGGACAGGACTCAGCACCCAGCACTCTGGACAGGACTCAGCACCCAGCACTGAGGACAGGACTCAGCACTCAGCACTCTGGACAGGACTCAGCACCCAGCACTGAGGACAGGACTCAGCACCCAGCACTCTGGACAGAACTCAGCACTCAGCACTGAGGACAGGACTCAGCACCCAGCACTCTGGACAGGACTCAGCACCGAGCACTGAGGACAGGACTAAGCACCCAGCACTCTGGACAGGACTCAGCACCCAGCACTGTGGACAGGACTCAGCAGCCAGCACTGAGGACAGGACTCAGCACCCAGCACTCTGGACAGGGCTCAGCACCCAGCACTCTGGACAGGACTCAGCACCCAGCACTCTGGACAGGACTCAGCACCCAGCACTCTGGACAGGACTCAGCACCCAGCACTGAGGACAGGACTCAGCACCCAGCACTCTGGACAGGACTCAGCACCCAGCACTCTGGACAGGACTCAGCACCCAGCACTGAGGACAGGACTCAGCACCCAGCACTGTGGACAGGACTCAGCACCCAGCACTGAGGACAGGACTCAGCACCCAGCACTGTGGACAGGACTCAGCACCCAGCACTGAGGACAGGACTCAACACCCAGCACTCTGGACAAGACTCAGCACCGAGCACTGAGGACAGGACTCAGCACCCAGCACTGTGGACAGGACTCAGCACCCAGCACTGAGGACAGGACTCAACACCCAGCACTCTGGACAAGACTCAGCACCGAGCACTGAGGACAGGACTCAGCACCCAGCACTGTGGACAGGACTCAGCACCCAGCACTGAGGACAGGACTCAGCACCCAGCACTCTGGACAGGACTCAGCACCCAGCACTGAGGACAGGACTCAGCACCCAGCACTGTGGACAGGACTCAGCACCCAGCACTGTGGACAGGACTCAGCACCCAACACTGAGGACAGGACTCAGCACCCAGCACTGTGGACAGGACTCAGCACCCAGCACTGTGGACAGTGTTCAACACCCAGCACTGTGGACAGTGTTCAACACCCAGCACTGAGGACAGTGTTCAACACCCAGCACTGAGGACAGGACTCAGCACCCAGTACTGTGGACAGTGTTCAACACCCAGCACTGTGGACAGTGTTCAACACCCAGCACTGAGGACAGTGTTCAACACCCAGCACTGAGGACAGTGTTCAACACCCAGCACTGTGGACAGTGTTCAACACCCAGCACTGAGGACAGTGTTCAACACCCAGCACTGAGGACAGGACTCAGCACCCAGCACTGTGGACAGTGTTCAAACCCAGCACTGTGGACAGTGTTCAACACCCAGCACTGTGGACAGTGTTCAACACCCATCACTGAGGACAGTGCTCAACACCCAGCACTGTGGACAGTGTTCAACACCCAGCACTGTGGACAGTGTTCAACACCCAGCACTGTGGACAGTGTTCAAAACTCAGCACTGTGGACAGTGTTCAACACCCAGCACTGTGGACAGTGTTCAACACCCAGCACGAGGACAGTGTTCAACACCCAGCACTGTGGACAGTGTTCAACACCCAGCACTGAGGACAGTGTTCAACACCCAGCACTGAGGACAGTGTTCAACACCCAGCACTGTGGACAGTGTTCAAAACCCAGCACTGTGGACAGTGTTCAACACCCAGCACTGTGGACAGTGTTCAACACCCAGCACTGTGGACAGTGTTCAACACCCAGCACTGAGGACAGTGTTCAACACCCAGCACTGAGGACAGTGTTCAACACCCAGCACTGAGGACAGTGTTCAACACCCAGCACTGAGGACAGGACTCAGCACCCAGCACTGTGGACAGGACTCAGCACCCAGCACTGGACAGGACTCAGCACCCAGCACTGAGGACAGGACTCAGCACCCAGCACTGAGGACAGGACTCAGCACCCAGCACTGAGGACAGGACTCAGCACCCAGCACTGAGGACAGGACTCAGCACCCAGCACTGAGGACAGGACTCAGCACCCAGCACTGAGGACAGGACTCAGCACCCAGCACTGAGGACAGGACTCAGCACCCAGCACTGAGGACAGGACTCAGCACCCAGCACTGTGGACAGGACTCAACACCCAGCACTGAGGACAGGACTAAGCCCCAGCACTGAGGACAGGACTCAGCACCCAGCACTGTGGACAGGACTCAGCACCCAGCACTGTGGACAGGACTCAGCACCCAGCACTGAGGACAGGACTCAGCACCCAGCACTGAGGACAGGACTCAGCACCCAGCACTGTGGACAGGACTCAGCACCCAGCACTGAGGACAGGACTCAGCACCCAGCACCGAGGACAGGACTCAGCACCCAGCACTGAGGACAGGACTCAGCACCCAGCACTGTGGACAGGACTCAACACCAGCACTGAGGACAGGACTCAGCACCCAGCACTGAGGACAGGACTCAGCACCCAGCACTGTGGACAGGACTCATCACCCAGCACTGAGGACAGGACTCAACACCCAGCACTGTGGACAGGACTCAACACCCGCACTGAGGACAGGACTCAGCACCCAGCACTGTGGACAAGACTCAGCACCCAGCACTGAGGACAGGACTCAGCACCCAGCACTGAGGACAGGACTCAGCACCCAGCACTGTGGACTGACTCAACACCCAGCACTGTGGACAGGACTCAACACCCAGCACTGTGGACAGGACTCAACACCCAGCACTGTGGACAGGACTCAACACCCAGCACTGTGGACAGGACTCATCACCCAGCACTGAGGACAGGACTCAGCACCCAGCACTGAGGACAGGACTCAACACCCAGCACTGTGGACAGGACTCAACACCCAGCACTGAGGACAGGACTCAACACCCAGCACTGAGGACAGGACTTAACACCCAGCACTGTGGACAGGACTCAACACCCAGCACTGAGGACAGGACTCAACACCCAGCACTGTGGACAGGACTCAACACCCAGCACTGAGGACAGGACTCAACACCCAGCACTGTGGACAGGACTCAACACCCAGCACTGTGGACAGGACTCAACACCCAGCACTGTGACAGGACTCAACACCCAGCACTGAGGACAGGACTTAACACCCAGCACTGTGGACAGGACTCAACACCCAGCACTGAGGACAGGACTCAACACCCAGCACTGTGGACAGGACTCAACACCCAGCACTGTGGACAGGACTCAACACCCAGCACTGAGGACAGGACTCAGCACCCAGCACTGTGGACAGGACTCAACCCCCAGCACTGAGGACAGGACTCAGCACCCAGCACTGAGGACAGGACTCAACACCCAGCACTGTGGACTGGACTCAGCACCCAGCACTGAGGACAGGACTCAGCACCCAGCACTGAGGACAGGACTCAGCACCCAGCACTGAGGACAGGACTCAGCACCCAGCACTGAGGACAGGACTCAGCACCCAGCACTGAGGACAGGACTCAGCACCCAGCACTGAGGACAGGACTCAGCACCCAGCACCGAGGACAGGACTCAGCACCCAGCACTGAGGACAGGACTCAGCACCCAGCACCGAGGACAGGACATCAGCACCCAGCACTGAGGACAGGACTCAGTACCCAGCCTGTGGACTGGACTCAACACCCAGCCCTGTGGACAGGACTCAACACCCAGCACTGTGGACAGGACTCAACACCCAGCACTGTGGACAGGACTCATCACCCAGCACTGAGGACAGGACTCAGCACCCAGCACTGAGGACAGGACTCAGCACCCAGCACTGTGGACAGGACTCAACACCCAGCACTGAGGACAGGACTCAGCACCCAGCACGGAGGACAGGACTCAACACCCAGCACTGTGGACAGGACTCAACACCCAGCACTGAGGACAGACTCAGCACCCAGCACTGTGGACAGGACTCAGCACCCAGCACTGTGGACAGGACTCAACACCCATCACTGAGGACAGGACTCAGCACCTAGCACTGAGGACAGGACTCAACACCCAGCACTGTGGACAGGACTCAACACCCAGCACTGAGGACAGGACTTAACACCCAGCACTGTGGACAGGACTCAACACCCAGCACTGAGGACAGGACTCAACACCCAGCACTGAGGACAGGACTCAACACCCAGCACTGAGGACAGAACTCAACACCCAGCACTGTGGACAGTGTTCAACACCCAGCACTGTGGACAGGAATCAACACCCAGCACTGTGGACAGTGTTCAACACCCAGCACTGAGGACAGGACTCAACACCCAGCACTGTGGACAGGACTCAACACCCAGCACTGTGGACAGTGTTCAACACCCAGCACTGTGGACAGTGTTCAACACCCAGCACTGAGGACAAGACTCAACACCCAGCACTGTGGACAGTGTTCAACACCCAGCACTGTGGACAGTGTTCAACACCCAGCACTGTGGACAGGACTCAACACCCAGCACTGTGGACAGTGTTCAACACCCAGCACTGTGGACAGTGTTCAACACCCAGCACTGTGGACAGTGTTCAACACCCAGCACTGAGGACAGTGTTCAACACCCAGCACTGAGGACAGGACTCAACACCCAGCACTGTGGACAGTGTTCAACACCCAGCACTGTGGACAGTGTTCAACACCCAGCACTGAGGACAGGTTCAACACCCAGCACTGTGGACAGGACTCAACACCCAGCACTGTGGACAGTGTTCAACACCCAGCACTGTGGACAGTGTTCAACACCCAGCACTGTGGACAGGACTCAACACCCAGCACTGTGGACAGTGTTCAACACCCAGCACTGAGGACAGGTTCAACACCCAGCACTGTGGACAGGACTCAACACCCAGCACTGTGGACAGTGTTCAACACCCAGCACTGTGGACAGTGTTCAACACCCAGCACTGTGGACAGGACTCAACACCCAGCACTGTGGACAGGACTCAACACCCAGCACTGTGGACAGTGTTCAACACCCAGCACTGAGGACAGGACTCAACACCCAGCACTGTGGACAGGACTCAACACCCAGCACTGTGGACAGTGTTCAACACCCAGCACTGAGGACAGGTTCAACACCCAGCACTGTGGACAGGACTCAACACCCAGCACTGTGGACAGTGTTCAACACCCAGCACTGTGGACAGTGTTCAACACCCAGCACTGAGGACAGTGTTCAACACCCAGCACTGAGGACAGTGTTCAACACCCAGCACTGAGGACAGGACTCAACACCCAGCACTGTGGACAGTGTTCAACACCCAGCACTGTGGACAGTGTTCAACACCCAGCACTGTGGACAGTGTTCAACACCCAGCACTGAGGACAGTGTTCAACACCCAGCACTGAGGACA
Organism: Procambarus virginalis; assembly: GCA_020271785.1. Taxonomy (NCBI): domain Eukaryota; kingdom Metazoa; phylum Arthropoda; class Malacostraca; order Decapoda; family Cambaridae; genus Procambarus; species Procambarus virginalis. The sequence continues at coordinate 6,651 of WNGS01116565.1, forward strand.
GTGTTCAACACCCAGCACTGAGGACAGGACTCAACACCCAGCACTGTGGACAGGACTCAACACCCAGCACTGTGGACAGTGTTCAACACCCAGCACTGAGGACAGGACTCAACACCCAGCACTGTGGACAGGACTCAACACCCAGCACTGTGGACAGTGTTCAACACCCAGCACTGAGGACAGGACTCAACACCCAGCACTGTGGACAGTGTTCAACACCCAGCACTGAGGACAGGACTCAACACCCAGCACTGTGGACAGGACTCAACACCCAGCACTGTGGACAGTGTTCAACACCCAGCACTGTGGACAGGACTCAACACCCAGCACTGTGGACAGTGTTCAACACCCAGCACTGTGGACAGGACTCAACACCCAGCACTGTGGACAGTGTTCAACACCCAGCACTGTGGACAGTGTTCAACACCCAGCACTGTGGACAGGACTCAACACCCAGCACTGTGGACAGTGTTCAACACCCAGCACTGTGGACAGTGTTCAACACCCAGCACTGTGGACAGTGTTCAACACCCAGCACTGAGGACAGTGTTCAACACCCAGCACTGAGGACAGGACTCAACACCCAGCACTGTGGACAGTGTTCAACACCCAGCACTGTGGACAGTGTTCAACACCCAGCACTGAGGACAGGACTCAACACCCAGCACTGTGGACAGGACTCAACACCCAGCACTGTGGACAGTGTTCAACACCCAGCACTGTGGACAGTGTTCAACACCCAGCACTGTGGACAGGACTCAACACCCAGCACTGTGGACAGGACTCAACACCCAGCACTGTGGACAGTGTTCAACACCCAGCACTGAGGACAGGACTCAACACCCAGCACTGTGGACAGTGTTCAACACCCAGCACTGAGGACAGGACTCAACACCCAGCACTGTGGACAGGACTCAACACCCAGCACTGTGGACAGTGTTCAACACCCAGCACTGTGGACAGTGTTCAACACCCAGCACTGTGGACAGGACTCAACACCCAGCACTGTGGACAGGACTCAACACCCAGCACTGTGGACAGTGTTCAACACCCAGCACTGAGGACAGGACTCAACACCCAGCACTGTGGACAGGACTCAACACCCAGCACTGTGGACAGTGTTCAACACCCAGCACTGAGGACAGGACTCAACACCCAGCACTGTGGACAGGACTCAACACCCAGCACTGTGGACAGTGTTCAACACCCAGCACTGTGGACAGTGTTCAACACCCAGCACTGAGGACAGTGTTCAACACCCAGCACTGAGGACAGTGTTCAACACCCAGCACTGAGGACAGGACTCAACACCCAGCACTGTGGACAGTGTTCAACACCCAGCACTGTGGACAGTGTTCAACACCCAGCACTGAGGACAGTGTTCAACACCCAGCACTGAGGACAGTGTTCAACACCCAGCACTGAGGACAGGACTCAACACCCAGCACTGTGGACAGGACTCAACACCCAGCACTGTGGACAGTGTTCAACACCCAGCACTGAGGACAGGACTCAACACCCAGCACTGTGGACAGTGTTCAACACCCAGCACTGAGGACAGGACTCAACACCCAGCACTGTGGACAGGACTCAACACCCAGCACTGTGGACAGTGTTCAACACCCAGCACTGAGGACAGGACTCAACACCCAGCACTGTGGACAGGACTCAACACCCAGCACTGTGGACAGTGTTCAACACCCAGCACTGAGGACAGGACTCAACACCCAGCACTGTGGACAGGACTCAACACCCAGCACTGTGGACAGTGTTCAACACCCAGCACTGTGGACAGTGTTCAACACCCAGCACTGAGGACAGTGTTCAACACCCAGCACTGAGGACAGTGTTCAACACCCAGCACTGAGGACAGGACTCAACACCCAGCACTGTGGACAGTGTTCAACACCCAGCACTGTGGACAGTGTTCAACACCCAGCACTGAGGACAGTGTTCAACACCCAGCACTGAGGACAGTGTTCAACACCCAGCACTGAGGACAGGACTCAACACCCAGCACTGTGGACAGGACTCAACACCCAGCACTGTGGACAGTGTTCAACACCCAGCACTGAGGACAGGACTCAACACCCAGCACTGTGGACAGTGTTCAACACCCAGCACTGAGGACAGGACTCAACACCCAGCACTGTGGACAGGACTCAACACCCAGCACTGTGGACAGTGTTCAACACCCAGCACTGTGGACAGGACTCAACACCCAGCACTGTGGACAGTGTTCAACACCCAGCACTGAGGACAGGACTCAACACCCAGCACTGTGGACAGGACTCAACACCCAGCACTGTGGACAGTGTTCAACACCCAGCACTGTGGACAGGACTCAACACCCAGCACTGTGGACAGTGTTCAACACCCAGCACTGAGGACAGTGTTCAACACCCAGCACTGAGGACAGTGTTCAACACCCAGCACTGAGGACAGGACTCAACACCCAGCACTGTGGACAGTGTTCAACACCCAGCACTGTGGACAGTGTTCAACACCCAGCACTGAGGACAGTGTTCAACACCCAGCAGTGAGGACAGTGTTCAACACCCAGCACTGAGGACAGTGTTCAACACCCAGCACTGAGGACAGTGTTCAACACCCAGCACTGAGGACAGGACTCAACACCCAGCACTGAGGACAGTGTTCAACACCCAGCAGTGAGGACAGTGTTCAACACCCAGCACTGAGGACAGTGTTCAACACCCAGCAGTGAGGACAGTGTTCAACACCCAGCACTGAGGACAGTGTTCAACACCCAGCACTGAGGACAGTGTTCAACACCCAGCACTGAGGACAGTGTTCAACACCCAGCACTGTGGACAGTGTTCAACACCCAGCACTGTGGACAGTGTTCAACACCCAGCAGTGAGGACAGTGTTCAACACCCAGCAGTGAGGACAGTGTTCAACACCCAGCACTGAGGACAGTGTTCAACACCCAGCACTGAGGACAGTGTTCAACACCCAGCACTGAGGACAATGTTCAACACCCAGCAGTGAGGACAGTGTTCAACACCCAGCACTGAGGACAGTGTTCAACACCCAGCACTGAGGACAATGTTCAACACCCAGCAGTGAGGACAGTGTTCAACACCCAGCACTGAGGACAGTGTTCAACACCCAGCACTGAGGACAGTGTTCAACACCCAGCACTGAGGACAATGTTCAACACCCAGCAGTGAGGACAGTGTTCAACACCCAGCAGTGAGGACAGTGTTCAACACCCAGCACTGAGGACAGTGTTCAACACCCAGCACTGAGGACAATGTTCAACACCCAGCAGTGAGGACAGTGTTCAACACCCAGCACTGAGGACAGTGTTCAACACCCAGCACTGAGGACAGTGTTCAACACCCAGCACTGAGGACAATGTTCAACACCCAGCAGTGAGGACAGTGTTCAACACCCAGCACTGAGGACAGTGTTCAACACCCAGCACAGAGGACAGTGTTCAACACCCAGCACTGAGGACAGTGTTCAACACCCAGCACTGAGGACAGTGTTCAACACCCAGCACTGAGGACAGTGTTCAACACCCAGCACTGTGGACAGGACTCAACACCCAGCACTGAGGACAGGACTCAACACCCAGCACTGTGGACAGGACTCAACACACAGCACTGTGGACAGTGTTCAACACCCAGCACTGTGGACAGTGTTCAACACCCAGCACTGAGGACAGTGTTCAACACCCAGCAGTGAGGACAGTGTTCAACACCCAGCAGTGAGGACAGTGTTCAACACCCAGCACTGAGGACAGTGTTCAACACCCAGCACTGAGGACAGTGTTCAACACCCAGCACTGAGGACAGTGTTCAACACCCAGCAGTGAGGACAGGACTCAACACCCAGCACTGTGGACAGTGTTCAACACCCAGCACTGAGGACAGTGTTCAACACCCAGCACTGAGGACAGTGTTCAACACCCAGCACTGAGGACAGTGTTCAACACCCAGCACTGAGGACAGGACAGGTGTTGTGTGTTGCTGGGAAAGTCTTGCTTGCCGACTTAATACATATAACGGTACATGACTGGCAGCGTCCAAGCTTGGCGGGCGTCCTGTACGCTGTCTTGTTTACCCTCTCTCTGGCGTATGACACGCAGCGCGTACAAACGGATGGCGCCTTTTGATGTGAACATGACGGCACTCAGCACCGAGGACAGGACACAGCACCCAGCACTGGACACGCTGTATACAAACACACTCACAAGAGTGCACATAGGCGAGTGCAAACACACACACTCAACATACGCAGTCACTAGAGGCACGCGGCACGCGGGGGTAAATCATGTGAATTACCTGTGGTAAGTGGAGTCATAAAGTGCTTGTGATGAGAGTGTAAGGTATCGGATATCTGCTTCGCCCTCCCCTCGCCAGGAGGAGCAGGAGTAGGAGGAAGAAAAGTTACTATGCACTTTACACAGCTTATTGAGCTTTGACCAACATGTGTATAAAGATATGTTGAGCCAGAGTGACGAGTTGCAGTGTGGAAGTGTGTGTAGTGTGTGTGTAGGGTGATAGCCAGGGTTGTGTGTGTGTAGTGATAGCCAAGGTTGTGTGTGTGTAGTGATAGCCAGGGTTGTGTGTGTGTAGTGATAGCCAAGGTTGTGTGTGTGTAGTGATAGCCAAGGTTGTGTGTGTAGTGATAGCCAAGGTTGTGTGTGTTTAGTGATAGCCAAGGTTGTGCGTGTGTAGTGATAGCCAAGGTTGTGTGTGTGTAGTGATAGCCAGGGTTGTGTGTGTGTAGTGATAGCCAAGGTTGTGTGTGTGTAGTGAAAGCCAAGGTTGTGTGTGTGTAGTGATAGCCAAGGTTGTGTGTGTGGAGTGATAGCCAGGGTTGTGTGTGTGTAGTGATAGCCAAGGTTGTGTGTGTGTAGTGATAGCCAGGGTTGTGTGTGCGTAGTGATAGCCAGGGTTGTGTGTGTGTAGTGATAGGCAGGGTTGTGTGTGTGTAGTGATAGCCAGGGTTGTGTGTGTGTAGTGATAGCCAAGGTTGTGTGTGTGGAGTGATAGCCAGGGTTGTGTGTGTGTAGTGATAGCCAAGGTTGTGTGTGTGTAGTGATAGCCAAGGTTGTGTGTGTGTAGTGATAGCCAGGGTTCTGTGTGTGTAGTGATAGCCAGGGTTGTGTGTGTGTGGTGATAGCCAAGGTTGTGTGTGTGTAGTGATAGCCAAGGTTGTGTGTGTGTAGTGATAGCCAGGGTTGTGTGTGTGTAGTGATAGCCAAGGTTGTGTGTGTGTAGTGATAGCCAGGGTTGTGTGTGTGTGGTGGTAGCCAAGGTTGTGTGTGAGTAGGGTGATAGCCAAGGTTGTGTGTGGAGTGATAGCCAGGGTTGTGTGTGGAGTGATAGCCAAGGTTGTGTGTGTGGAGTGATAGCCAGGGTTGTGTGTGTGTAGTGATAGCCAGGGTTGTGTGTGTGTAGTGATAGCCAGGGTTGTGTGTGTGTAGTGATAGCCAGGGTTGTGTGTGTGTAGTGATAGCCAAGGTTGTGTGTGTGTAGTGATAGCCAGGGTTGTGTGTGTGTGTAGTGATAGCCAGGGTTGTGTGTGTGTGTGATAGCCAAGGTTGTGTGTGTGTAGTGATAGCCAAGGTTGTGTGTGTGTAGTGATAGCCAAGGTTGTGTGTGTGTAGTGATAGCCAAGGTTGTGTGTGTGGAGTGATAGCCAAGGTTGTGTGTGTAGTGATAGCCAAGGTTGTGTGTGTGTGTAGTGATAGCCAGGGTTGTGTGTGTGTAGTGATAGCCAAGGTTGTGAGTGTGTAGTGATAGCCAGGGTTGTGTGTGTGTGTAGTGATAGCCAGGGTTGTGTGTGTGTAGTGATAGCCAGGGTTGTGTGTGTGGAGTGATAGCCAGGGTTGTGTGTGTGGAGTGATAGCCAGGGTTGTGTGTGTAGTGATAGCCAGGGTTGTGTGTGTGTGTAGTGATAGCCAGGGTTGTGTGTGTGTAGTGATAGCCAGGTTGTGTGTGGAGTGATAGCCAGGGTTGTGTGTGTGTAGTGATAGCCAGGGTTGTGTGGTGGAGTGATAGCCAGGGTTGTGTGTGTGGTGATAGCCAGGGTTGTGTGTGTAGTGATAGCCAGGGTTGTGTGTGTGTAGTGATAGCCAGGTTGTGTGTGTGGAGTGATAGCCAGGGTGTGTGTGTGGAGTGATAGCCAGGTTGTGTGTGGTGATAGCCAGGGTGTGTGTGTGTGTAGTGATAGCCAGGGTTGTGTGTGTGTAGTGATAGCCAAGGTTGTGTGTGTAGTGATAGCCAGGGTTGTGTGTGTGTAGTGATAGCCAAGGT
>WNGS01116565.1:42297-59694 GCA_020271785.1 Procambarus virginalis
TGTGTGTGGTAGTGATAGCCAGGTTGTGTGTGTGTAGTGATAGCCAGGGTTGTGTGGTGTAGTGATAGCCAGGGTTGTGTGTGTGTAGTGATAGCCAGGTGTGTGTGTGTAGTGATAGCCAGGGTTGTGTGTGTGTAGTGATAGCCAAGGTTGTGTGTGTGTGTAGTGATAGCCAAGGTTGTGTGTGTGTGGTGATAGCCAGAGGTTGTGTGTGTGTAGTGATAGCCAGGGTTGTGTGTGTGTGTGATAGCCAGGGTTGTGTGTGTGTAGTGATAGCCAGGGTTGTGTGTGATAGTAGTGTGGAGTGATAGCCAGGGTTGTGTGTGTAGTGATAGCCAGGTTGTGTGTGGAGTGATAGCCAGGTTGTGTGTGTAGTGATAGCCAGGTTGTGTGTGGAGTGATAGCCAGGGTTGTGTGTGTAGTGATAACCAAGGTTGTGTGTGTGAGTGATAGCCAGGGTTGTGTGTGTGTAGTGATAGCCAAGGTTGTGTGTGTAGTGATAGCCAAGGTTGTGTGTGTGTAGTGATAGCCAGGGTTGTGTGTGGAGTGATAGCCAAGGTTGTGTGTGTAGTGATAGCCAAGGTTGTGTGTGTGAGTGATAGCCAGGGTTGTGTGTGGAGTGATAGCCAGGGTTGTGTGTGTAGTGATAGCCAAGGTTGTGTGTGTAGTGATAGCCAAGGTTGTGTGTGGTGTAGGTTGAGTGATAGCCAGGGTTGTGTGTGTGGAGTGATAGCCAGGGTTGTGTGTGTGTGTGATAGCCAGGGTTGTGTGTGTTAGTGATAGCCAGGGTTGTGTGTGTGTAGTGATAGCCAGGGTTGTGTGTGTGTAGTGATAGCCAGGGTTGTGTGTGTGTAGTGATAGCCAGGGTTGTGTGTGTGTGTGATAGCCAGGGGTTGTGTGTGTAGTGATAGCCAGGGTGTGTGTGTGTAGTATAGCCAAGGTTGTGTGTGAGTGATAGCCAGGGTTGTGTGTGTGTAGTGATAGCCAAGGTTGTGTGTGGAGTGATAGCCAGGTTTGTGTGTGTGTAGTGATAGCCAGGGTTGTGTGTGTGTAGTGATAGCCAGGGTTGTTGTTGGGTGATAGCCAGGGTGTGTGTGTGTAGTGATAGCCAGGGTTGTGTGTGTGTAGTGATAGCCAAGGTTGTGTGTGTGTGGTGATAGCCAGGGTTGTGTGTGTGTGAGTGATAGCCAGGGTTGTGTGTGTGTGAGTGATAGCCAGGGTTGTGTGTGTGTGGTGATAGCCAGGGTTGTGTGTGTGTGAGTGATAGCCAGGGTTGTGTGTGTGTGTGATAGTCAAGGTTGTGTGTGGAGTGATAGCCAGGTTGTGTGTGAGTGATAGCCAAGGTTGTGTGTGTAGTGATAGCCAGGTTGTGTGTGTGTGATAACCAGGGTTGTGTGTGTAGTGATAGCCAAGGTTGTGTGTGTAGTGATAGCCAGGGTTGTGTGTGGAGTGATAGCCAGGGTTGTGTGTGGGAGTGATAGCCAGGTTGTGTGTGTGAGTGATAGCCAGGGTTGTGTGTGGAGTGATAGCCAGGGTTGTGTGTGGAGTGATAGCCAAGGTTGTGTGTGTAGTGATAGCCAGGGTTGTGTGTGTGAGTGATAGCCAAGGTTGTGTGTGGAGTGATAGCCAGGGTTGTGTGTGTGTAGTGATAGCCAGGGTTGTGTGTGTGTAGTGATAGCCAAGGGTTGTGTGTGGAGTGATAGCCAGGGTTGTGTGTGGAGTGATAGCCAGGTTGTGTGTGTAGTGATAGCCAGGTGTGTGTGGAGTGATAGCCAGGTTGTGTGTGGAGTGATAGCCAGGGTTGTGTGTGTGTGATAGCCAGGGTTGTGTGTGTAGTGATAGCCAGGGTTGTGTGTGGAGTGTAGCCAGGTTGTGGGAGTGATAGCCAGGGTTGTGGTGTGTGAGTGATAGCCAGGGTTGTGTGTGGGAGTGATAGCCAGGGTTGTGTGTGTGTAGTGATAGCCAAGGTTGTGTGTGGAGTGATAGCCAGGGTTGTGTGTGGAGTGATAGCCAGGGTTGTGTGTGAGTGATAGCCAGGTTGTGTGTGGAGTGATAGCCAGGGTTGTGTGTGGAGTGATAGCCAAGGTGTGTGTGAGTGATAGAGGTTGTATGAGCCAGGGTTGTGTGTGGGAGTGATAGCCAGGGTTGTGGTGTGTAGTGATAGCCAGGGTTGTGTGTGTGTAGTGATAGCCAGGGTTGTGTGTGTGGAGTGATAGCCAGGGTTGTGTGTGGAGTGATAGCCAGGTTGTGTGTGTGTGTAGTGATAGCCAGGGTTGTGTGTGAGTGATAGCCAGGGTTGTGTGTGTAGTGATAGCCAGGGTTGTGTGTGGAGTGATAGCCAGGGTTGTGTGTGTGAAGTGATAGCCAGGGTTGTGTGTGGAGTGATAGCCAGGGTTGTGTGTGTAGTGATAGCCAGGGTTGTGAGTGTGGAGTGATAGCCAGGGTTGTGTGTGGAGTGATAGCCAGGGTTGTGTGTGTGTGGAGTGATAGCCAGGGTTGTGTGTGTAGTGATAGCCAGGGTTGTGTGTGAGTGATAGCCAGGGTTGTGTGTGTAGTGATAGCCAAGGTTGTGTGTGGTAGTTGATTAGCCAGGGTTGTGTGTGTGTAGTGATAGCCAGGGTTGTGAGTGTGTAGTGTAGATAGCCAGGGTGTGTGTGTGGTGTGGTGATAGCCAGGGCATTTGTGTGTGTGTAGGATGCCATTGTGTGAGGATCCAGGGTGTGTGTGGGTGGTGTGCAGTGGGTTGTGATAGCCAGGGTTGTGTGTGTAAGGTGAGCGTTGTTTTGATAGCCAGGGTTGTGTGTTAGGTGTGTGATAGCCAGGGTTGTGTGTGTGGGAGATAGCCAGGGTTGTGTGTGTGTGGTGATAGCCAGGGTGTAGTTGTGTGTGGGTGATAGCCATGGTTGTGTGTGTGTGTGATAGCCAGGGTTTGTGTGTGTGTGGTGATAGCCAGGGTTGTGAGTGTGGTGATAGCCAGGTGTTGTGTGTGTAGGTGATAGCCAGGTTGTGTGTGTAGTGATAGCCAAGGTTGTGTGTGTAGTGTATAGCCAAGGTTGTGTGTGTAGTGATAGCCAAGGAGTGTGGTGGTTGTTATGTGGTAACCAAGGTTGTTGTGGCACGTGTTGCATGGCTTAACACTTTCTCCTGGGCACGTGTTGCATGCTTAACACTTTCTCCTGCACGTGTTGCATGGCTTAACACTTTCTCCTGGGCACGTGTTGCATGGCTTAACACTTTCTCCTGGGCACGTGTTGCATGGCTTAACACTTTTCCTGGCACGTGTTGCATGGCTTAAACTTTCTCTCCTGGGGACGTGTTATGGCTTAACACTTTCTCCTGGGCACGTGTTGCATGGCTTACACTTTCTCCTGGCACGTGTTGCATGGCTTAACACTTTCTCCTGGGCACGTGTTGGATGGCTTCAAACATTTTCTCCTGGGCACGTTTGCATGGCTTAACACTTTCTCCTGGCACGTGTTGCATGGCTTAACATTTTCTCCGGCACGTGTTGCATGGCTTAACACTTTCTCTGGACACGTGTTGCATGGCTAACACTTTCTCCTGGGCACGTGTTGGATGTCTTAACATTTTCTCCTGGGCACGTGTTGGACGCTTACACTTTCTCTCCCTGGGCACGTGTTGCATGGCTTAACACTTTCTCCTGGCACGTGTTGGATGGCTTAACATTTTCTCCTGGCCACGTGTTGGACGGCTTAACACTTTCTCCTGGCACGTGTTGGACTTGGATTAACACTTTTGTTAAGTACTCCCTTTGGTAACCACGAGAGTCAGCCCCTCGACTCCACCAGGATACACGTCGCGAGCTGCTGGCAATCATCAAGTTCTTCGGATTAAATTTTTCTTCTGGATTCTTCTGGAGACAAAATACTTATTTACAATACACATATTTCTTTGTCCTCAGCTGTGACGTGAAGCAATATTCAGTTGTCTGTATTTCATAAATCTTTACTGATATATCTGAAACATCACATTCTTGTATTTTCCTTTGCCCTCTCCGTATTTCACGGTTCCTTTTTGATTTTCTTAATTTTTTTTAGATTTCTAACAAGTTTGACATGGTTGGTGTAGACCAAAGTCTTCACTTTACATTCTTGTTTGTTGCGCCTTCATGTTTCCGACATTGTTCATTAGTTCCGCGGTAATCCTTTTGATGTCATTGTTGTTTGACTTAATGAAAATATATGGAATACTGCGTTCCTGTTTTTAATTGACACTATCAGGAGGCCTGGTCGACGACCGGCCGCGGGGACGCTGAGCCCCGGAAGCACTTCAAGGTAACCTGAAGGTAACCATCGCACTCTTAGGGCGACCCTGACGTCCCATTTTGTTCTCTTTTGCCGACTTTAGGCTTTGCTGTGGGAGTCACGCTGGGCTTTTGGACCTTATATTCATATACACCTGCAGGGAATTCTATTGCGAACACAATGATACCAAAACGAATGACGTAGCACGAGAATTAAGATGAGAAAATTGAAACAAGTATACACATTTAGTGTCGCCGAGCGCTCGCCCGCACGCTCGCCCGCACCGCCAGGAGTAGCTGGTGCATACGGGCGGAGCGCACGGCCCGTGTGCGAATATAATTATAGTTTGAATCTATATCATCAGAGTCCGAGCTTGGGACATGATGTCATCTGATAAAAAAATATTTGTATAAAATTCATTTATTATCCGATCGACTTGGGGATAGTTTCAAAATGAGCGCCTTTAGAGTGTCCACATTTTGATACCAAACGGAAAGATGTAACACGAAACTTGATGTCAGAACACTTGAAAGATTATAAATACGTTTTTGGTCAAAATTGTAAAATATTTGTTAAAATTCTATTTATTGTGCTATTATTATGGGGCTAGTTTTAAAATGCGCGCCGTTACATTGTCAACAATTTGATACCAAATAAAAGACGTAATACGGAAATTGATGTTATCAAACTGAACGAGTATACGCGTTTGGCTGTGATGTGCAAATTGGTGCTCGTTCACGGGTAACTTTAGGCTTCGCTAAAGGGAGTCACGCTTGGCTTTTGGACAATATATACATATACAACACCTGCAGGGAATTTAATTGCGAACACAATGATACCAAAACGAGCCACGTAGCACGAGAATTAAGGTGAGAAAACTCAAATGAGTATACACATTTGACTGATTTTGTGTGCTCACGGGTAACTTTTGCCGACTTTAGGCTTTGCTGTTGGGAGTCACGCCGGGCTTTTGGACCTTATATTCATATACAGACCATATATCCATATATATATCATATTCGTAGGGAATTCTATTGCGAACACAATGATACCAAAACGAACGACGTAGCGCGAGAATTAAGATGAGAAAATTGAAACGAGTATACACATTTAGTGTCGCCGAGCGCTCGCCCGCACGCTCGCCCTCACCGCCAGGAGTAGCTGGTGCATACGGGCGGAGCGCACGCCCCGTGTGCGAATATAATTATAGTTTGAATCTATATCATAATCTATCATGTTAGTCAGTACTAGACACCTGTCATGTGCATGTGTGCCCAAGCTAAGCTTACCAAGAGTCTCCTCAAGCTTCACAGTTAGCTTTACCACCATCCGGAACCCTGTAGTCTTCTCTATCACTAGTTGTTCATGCTATGTTCACTTTCATTTCCCTGTGATCAGTCTTATGCAGTTCGCTGCGTTTTCCCAGTTTATTAATCACTGTCTCTCTATTTTCCTGAACCAAATCAGGAACATTATTGTTCGCGGTTGGTTGAGGAACACCCCGTACCAGGATACATTCTTCCATTGTTTCCAGGAATTCATCTGCTCCGAATTATCTGTTTTTTATGACCAGTATATTGATCCGTTGTTAAAGACTAACGATGCGCCCATTACCTCATCTTGATGCCTTTTTAATCACTTACCAAACTGGCTTACTAACCTGGGGCCGGATTCACGAAGCAGTTACGCAAATACTTACGAACGTGTACATCTTTCCTCAATCTTTGACGGCTTTGGTTACAATTATTAAACAGTTTACAAGCATGAAAACTTCCCAATCAACTGTTGTTATTGTTATAAACAGCCTCCTGGTGCTTCGCAGTTCATTAACTGTTTAATAATTGGAAACAAAGCCGCCAAAGATTGAGAAAAGATGTACAGGTTCGTAAGTGTTTGCGTAAGTGCTTTCGTGAATCTGGCCCCAGCTCATTCAGACCAGGCTCAGTATAAGACTCCAACTACACGTGTGTGTTCCCCTTGAGCACTTCGTCTCCTATTGGGCGCCTTAAAGATTTGATGTCGTGTCTTACAATAGGATTGAGATCCTCCTTCACGTAGACAGTAACTACACCTTTCTCTTCATGTAGTGTCGGCATGAAACAGGTTGTAATGGTTGGTCTGGAACTCAAGTGGTAGGTCTCTAGAGGCGGTATTTAAGCATGTTTGAGTGAGAGTTACAGTGACTTCAGAAGGCTCCAGTGATCTGAGGTCAGTCATCTTGAGACTCACATGTCTGCAGTTCAACTGAAGACACAATTTCTGAGCTGTCATATCTATATTATTTTATTTTTATTACTAAATTACATGTAATTGTTTTTAATGAATCTGTTGAAGCTGCTGAAGCTTTTTGCGAGAGGTGAAGACTGATCCTCGTATACTCAGTGATCTTCGCAGTGTATGAACTGAGAGAGCCACCGGCGGTGCCCGGGACAGTCTGCCTCTGCCCCCATTCCACGTCTCTTCCTTCTCTTCCTTTTCTCTCCTCTCTCACTCTTCCTCTCCATCCCCCCCCCTCTCACCACTCCCCTTCTCTCCTCCAACAATCTGTCTCACACCTCTTCTTCCCTCTCTCCCAATCTCCTCCGTTTCACCTCTTCCCATCTCCTCTCCTCCACTTCTCTCTCCACCTGTCTCCCCTTCTCCCTGCCTCTCTTCAAACATCTCCCTCTTCCTATCTCTGTGTTTTTCTCTATCTCTCTTTTTATCTTCTCTTTCTTTGCCCTGGTCGACGCAGTCTCTCTGGAGGCTCTGTCTGTCTCTCTCTATGTATGTGTATTACTGTCTGTCTGTCTCTATATTCGTCTCTTTCTTATACTATCTCATTCTCATTCTGTCTCTTATTGCTGTCACTCTTTCCCTGTCTCTCCCTCATATATATTATACAAGTACAATACCAGCAGGACGTGAACAATATCCTTTGAAGCTGCGGGAGGATTGTGCGGTTTATGCTGCTACGGGCAAACTATGACGAGTAGAAAATTTATTATAATTTTGAGATCAATGAATATTTTTTATATTATTATTAAACAATTCTTTGATATTGTTTATTTTCATATATTTTGCCATGCACAGCTGGCTGACAGTGTCAGGCACAGCTGGCTGACAGTGTCAGACACAGCTGGCTGACAGTGTCAGGCACACCTGGCTGACAGTGTCTGGTACTGCTGGCTGACAGTGACAGGCACAGCTGGCAGACAGTGTCAGGCACAGCTGGATGACAGTGTCAGGCACAGCTGGCTGACAGTGACAGACACAGCTGGCTGACAGTGACAGGCACAGCTGGCTGACAGTGACAGACACAGCTGGCTGACAGTGACAGACACAGCTGGCTGACAGTGACAGGCACAGCTGGCTGACAGTGACAGGCACAGCTGGCTGACAGTGACAGGCACAGCTGGCTGACAGTGGCAAGCACAGCTGGCTGACAGTGTCAGGTACTGCTGGCTGACAGTGTCAGGCACAGCTGGCTGACTGTCAGGTACTGCTGGTTGACAGTGACAGGCACAGCTGGCTTACAGTGACAGGCACAGCTGGCTGACAGTGACAGGCACAGCTGACTGACAGTGGCAGGCACAGCTGGCTGACAGTGACAGGCACAGCTGGCTGTCAGTGTCAGGTACTGCTGGCTGTCAGTGTCAGGTACTGCTGGCTGACAGTGACAGGCACAGCTGGCTGACAGTGTCAGGTACTGCTGGCTGACAGTGACAGGCACAGCTGGCTGACAGTGTCAGGCACTGCTGGCTGACAGTGGCAAGCACAGCTGGCTGACAGTGTCAGGTACTGCTGGCTGACAGTGACAGGCACAGCTGGCTGACAGTGGCAGACACAGCTGGCTGACAGTGTCAGGTACTGCTGGCTGACAGTGACAGGCACAGCTGGCTGACAGTGACAGGCACAGCTGGCTGACAGTGGCAAGCACAGCTGGCTGACAGTGGCAAGCACAGCTGGCTGACAGTGTCAGGTACTGCTGGCTGACAGTGACAGGCACAGCTGGCTGACAGTGACAGACACAGCTGGCTGACAGTGGTGGGAATCAATACAGAACTCCTTATATTAGACGAGTTGAGAATCGTGCATACAATCTGTGTTTATTTGTAAATCTCAATGTAAATTTTGATTTACATTGAGTTGTTTTACTGTGTTTCTTGAGGTGTGTAAATTATAATGACCCACAAAATGGAGAAAATTCTCCTTTCAGGTAAACATTTGTAAGTTTTCAATATATATACAATTAACAAAAAATGAATAGCTTTTTTTTCATCTGAAGTTAAGTACATAATGCTTTCAGAAGCATATTACCAGGTAGCTTCGATTGTTTCCAGCGTAGGTTAGACATATGTATGAATGAGATTGGATGGTTAGGAATAGTCGCCAACCCTGTCTCCATCTCTTGGTACTGTCTCTATCCCTTGGTACTGTCTCCATCCCTTGGTACTGTCTCCAACCCTTGGTACTGTCTCCAACCCTTGGTACTGTCTCCATCCCTTGGTACTGTCTCCATCCCTTGGTACTGTCTCCAACCCTTGGTACTGTCACCATCCTTGGTACTGTCTCCAACCCTTGGTACTGTCACCATCCCTTGGTACTGTCTCCAACCCTTGGTACTGTCTCCATCCCTTGGTACTGTCTCCATCCCTTGGTACTGTCTCCATCCCTTGGTACTGTCTCCATCCCTTGGTACTGTCTCCATCCCTTGGTACTGTCTCCAACACTTGGTACTGTCTCCAACCCCTGGTACTGTCTCCAGCCCTTGGTACTGTCTCCAACCCTTGGTACTGTCTCCAACCCTTGGTACTGTCTCCATCCCTTGGTACTGTCTCCAACCCCTGGTACTGTCTCCAACCCTTGGTACTGTCTCCATCCCTTGGTACTGTCTAAACATTGAGGACAGTGTTCAACACCCAGCACTGAGGACAGTGTTCAACACCCAGCACTGTGGACAGTGTTCAACACCCAGCACTGTGGACAGTGTTCAACACCCAGCACTGAGGACAGTGTTCAACACCCAGCACTGTGGACAGTGTTCAACACCCAGCACTGAGGACAGTGTTCAACACCCAGCACTGTGGACAGTGTTCAACACCCAGCACTGAGGACAGTGTTCAACACCCAGCACTGTGGACAGTGTTCAACACCCAGCACTGAGGACAGTGTTCAACACCCAGCACTGTGGACAGTGTTCAACACCCAGCACTGAGGACAGTGTTCAACACCCAGCACTGTGGACAGTGTTCAACACCCAGCACTGAGGACAGTGTTCAACACCCAGCACTGTGGACAGTGTTCAACACCCAGCACTGAGGACAGTGTTCAACACCCAGCACTGTGGACAGTGTTCAACACCCAGCACTGAGGACAGTGTTCAACACCCAGCACTGAGGACAGTGTTCAACACCCAGCACTGTGGACAGTGTTCAACACCCAGCACTGTGGACAGTGTTCAACACCCAGCACTGAGGACAGTGTTCAACACCCAGCACTGAGGACAGTGTTCAACACCCAGCACTGAGGACAGTATTCAACACCCAGCACTGTGGACAGTGTTCAACACCCAGCACTGAGGACAGTGTTCAACACCCAGCACTGAGGACAGTGTTCAACACCCAGCACTGAGGACAGTGTTCAACACCCAGCACTGTGGACAGTGTTCAACACCCAGCACTGTGGACAGTGTTCAACACCCAGCACTGAGGACAGTGTTCAACACCCAGCACTGAGGACAGTGTTCAACACCCAGCACTGAGGACAGTGTTCAACACCCAGCACTGTGGACAGTGTTCAACACCCAGCACTGTGGACAGTGTTCAACACCCAGCACTGTGGACAGTGTTCAACACCCAGCACTGTGGACAGTGTTCAACACCCAGCACTGAGGACAGTGTTCAACACCCAGCACTGTGGACAGTGTTCAACACCCAGCACTGTGGACAGTGTTCAACACCCAGCACTGTGGACAGTGTTCAACACCCAGCACTGTGGACAGTGTTCAACACCCAGCACTGTGGACAGTGTTCAACACCCAGCACTGTGGACAGTGTTCAACACCCAGCACTGTGGACAGTGTTCAACACCCAGCACTGAGGACAGTGTTCAACACCCAGCACTGTGGACAGTGTTCAACACCCAGCACTGTGGACAGTGTTCAACACCCAGCACTGTGGACAGTGTTCAACACCCAGCACTGTGGACAGTGTTCAACACCCAGCACTGTGGACAGTGTTCAACACCCAGCACTGTGGACAGTGTTCAACACCCAGCACTGTGGACAGTGTTCAACACCCAGCACTGAGGACAGTGTTCAACACCCAGCACTGTGGACAGTGTTCAACACCCAGCACTGAGGACAGTGTTCAACACCCAGCACTGTGGACAGTGTTCAACACCCAGCACTGAGGACAGTGTTCAACACCCAGCACTGTGGACAGTGTTCAACACCCAGCACTGAGGACAGTGTTCAACACCCAGCACTGTGGACAGTGTTCAACACCCAGCACTGAGGACAGTGTTCAACACCCAGCACTGAGGACAGTGTTCAACACCCAGCACTGTGGACAGTGTTCAACACCCAGCACTGTGGACAGTGTTCAACACCCAGCACTGAGGACAGTGTTCAACACCCAGCACTGAGGACAGTGTTCAACACCCAGCACTGAGGACAGTGTTCAACACCCAGCACTGTGGACAGTGTTCAACACCCAGCACTGAGGACAGTGTTCAACACCCAGCACTGTGGACAGTGTTCAACACCCAGCACTGTGGACAGTGTTCAACACCCAGCACTGTGGACAGTGTTCAACACCCAGCACTGTGGACAGTGTTCAACACCCAGCACTGTGGACAGTGTTCAACACCCAGCACTGTGGACAGTGTTCAACACCCAGCACTGTGGACAGTGTTCAACACCCAGCACTGTGGACAGTGTTCAACACCCAGCACTGTGGACAGTGTTCAACACCCAGCACTGTGGACAGTGTTCAACACCCAGCACTGTGGACAGTGTTCAACACCCAGCACTGTGGACAGTGTTCAACACCCAGCACTGTGGACAGTGTTCAACACCCAGCACTGAGGACAGTGTTCAACACCCAGCACTGTGGACAGTGTTCAACACCCAGCACTGTGGACAGTGTTCAACACCCAGCACTGTGGACAGTGTTCAACACCCAGCACTGTGGACAGTGTTCAACACCCAGCACTGTGGACAGTGTTCAACACCCAGCACTGTGGACAGTGTTCAACACCCAGCACTGTGGACAGTGTTCAACACCCAGCACTGTGGACAGTGTTCAACACCCAGCACTGAGGACAGTGTTCAACACCCAGCACTGAGGACAGTGTTCAACACCCAGCACTGTGGACAGTGTTCAACACCCAGCACTGTGGACAGTGTTCAACACCCAGCACTGTGGACAGTGTTCAACACCCAGCACTGTGGACAGTGTTCAACACCCAGCACTGTGGACAGTGTTCAACACCCAGCACTGTGGACAGTGTTCAACACCCAGCACTGAGGACAGTGTTCAACACCCAGCACTGTGGACAGTGTTCAACACCCAGCACTGTGGACAGTGTTCAACACCCAGCACTGAGGACAGTGTTCAACACCCAGCACTGTGGACAGTGTTCAACACCCAGCACTGTGGACAGTGTTCAACACCCAGCACTGAGGACAGTGTTCAACACCCAGCACTGTGGACAGTGTTCAACACCCAGCACTGAGGACAGTGTTCAACACCCAGCACTGAGGACAGTGTTCAACACCCAGCACTGTGGACAGTGTTCAACACCCAGCACTGTGGACAGTGTTCAACACCCAGCACTGTGGACAGTGTTCAACACCCAGCACTGAGGACAGTGTTCAACACCCAGCACTGTGGACAGTGTTCAACACCCAGCACTGAGGACAGTGTTCAACACCCAGCACTGTGGACAGTGTTCAACACCCAGCACTGAGGACAGTGTTCAACACCCAGCACTGTGGACAGTGTTCAACACCCAGCACTGAGGACAGTGTTCAACACCCAGCACTGTGGACAGTGTTCAACACCCAGCACTGAGGACAGTGTTCAACACCCAGCACTGAGGACAGTGTTCAACACCCAGCACTGTGGACAGTGTTCAACACCCAGCACTGTGGACAGTGTTCAACACCCAGCACTGAGGACAGTGTTCAACACCCAGCACTGAGGACAGTGTTCAACACCCAGCACTGAGGACAGTGTTCAACACCCAGCACTGTGGACAGTGTTCAACACCCAGCACTGAGGACAGTGTTCAACACCCAGCACTGAGGACAGTGTTCAACACCCAGCACTGTGGACAGTGTTCAACACCCAGCACTGTGGACAGTGTTCAACACCCAGCACTGTGGACAGTGTTCAACACCCAGCACTGTGGACAGTGTTCAACACCCAGCACTGAGGACAGTGTTCAACACCCAGCACTGTGGACAGTGTTCAACACCCAGCACTGTGGACAGTGTTCAACACCCAGCACTGTGGACAGTGTTCAACACCCAGCACTGTGGACAGTGTTCAACACCCAGCACTGTGGACAGTGTTCAACACCCAGCACTGTGGACAGTGTTCAACACCCAGCACTGTGGACAGTGTTCAACACCCAGCACTGAGGACAGTGTTCAACACCCAGCACTGTGGACAGTGTTCAACACCCAGCACTGTGGACAGTGTTCAACACCCAGCACTGTGGACAGTGTTCAACACCCAGCACTGTGGACAGTGTTCAACACCCAGCACTGTGGACAGTGTTCAACACCCAGCACTGTGGACAGTGTTCAACACCCAGCACTGTGGACAGTGTTCAACACCCAGCACTGAGGACAGTGTTCAACACCCAGCACTGAGGACAGTGTTCAACACCCAGCACTGTGGACAGTGTTCAACACCCAGCACTGTGGACAGTGTTCAACACCCAGCACTGTGGACAGTGTTCAACACCCAGCACTGTGGACAGTGTTCAACACCCAGCACTGTGGACAGTGTTCAACACCCAGCACTGTGGACAGTGTTCAACACCCAGCACTGTGGACAGTGTTCAACACCCAGCACTGAGGACAGTGTTCAACACCCAGCACTGAGGACAGTGTTCAACACCCAGCACTGTGGACAGTGTTCAACACCCAGCACTGTGGACAGTGTTCAACACCCAGCACTGAGGACAGTGTTCAACACCCAGCACTGTGGACAGTGTTCAACACCCAGCACTGAGGACAGTGTTCAACACCCAGCACTGAGGACAGTGTTCAACACCCAGCACTGTGGACAGTGTTCAACACCCAGCACTGTGGACAGTGTTCAACACCCAGCACTGTGGACAGTGTTCAACACCCAGCACTGAGGACAGTGTTCAACACCCAGCACTGAGGACAGTGTTCAACACCCAGCACTGTGGACAGTGTTCAACACCCAGCACTGTGGACAGTGTTCAACACCCAGCACTGAGGACAGTGTTCAACACCCAGCACTGTGGACAGTGTTCAACACCCAGCACTGAGGACAGTGTTCAACACCCAGCACTGTGGACAGTGTTCAACACCCAGCACTGAGGACAGTGTTCAACACCCAGCACTGTGGACAGTGTTCAACACCCAGCACTGTGGACAGTGTTCAACACCCAGCACTGTGGACAGTGTTCAACACCCAGCACTGAGGACAGGACTCAACACCCAGCACTGTGGACAGTGTTCAACACCCAGCACTGTGGACAGTGTTCAACACCCAGCACTGTGGACAGTGTTCAACACCCAGCACTGAGGACAGTGTTCAACACCCAGCACTGTGGACAGTGTTCAACACCCAGCACTGTGGACAGTGTTCAACACCCAGCACTGAGGACAGTGTTCAACACCCAGCACTGAGGACAGTGTTCAACACCCAGCACTGTGGACAGTGTTCAACACCCAGCACTGAGGACAGTGTTCAACACCCAGCACTGAGGACAGTGTTCAACACCCAGCACTGTGGACAGTGTTCAACACCCAGCACTGTGGACAGTGTTCAACACCCAGCACTGAGGACAGTGTTCAACACCCAGCACTGAGGACAGTGTTCAACACCCAGCACTGTGGACAGTGTTCAACACCCAGCACTGAGGACAGTGTTCAACACCCAGCACTGAGGACTGTGTTCACACAGCACCAGCACTGTGGACAGTGTTCAACACCCAGCACTGTGGACAGTGTTCAACACCCAGCACTGAGGACAGTGTTCAACACCCAGCACTGTGGACAGGACTCAACACCCAGCACTGTGGACAGTGTTCAACACCCAGCACTGTGGACAGTGTTCAACACCCAGCACTGTGGACAGTGTTCAACACCCAGCACTGAGGACAGTGTTCAACACCCAGCACTGAGGACAGTGTTCAACACCCAGCACTGTGGACAGTGTTCAACACCCAGCACTGTGGACAGTGTTCAACACCCAGCACTGAGGACAGTGTTCAACACCCAGCACTGAGGACAGTGTTCAACACCCAGCACTGTGGACAGTGTTCAACACCCAGCACTGTGGACAGTGTTCAACACCCAGCACTGAGGACTGTGTTCAACACCCAGCACTGAGGACTGTGTTCAACACCCAGCACTGTGGACAGTGTTCAACACCCAGCACTGTGGACAGTGTTCAACACCCAGCACTGAGGACAGTGTTCAACACCCAGCACTGTGGACAGTGTTCAACACCCAGCACTGAGGACAGTGTTCAACACCCAGCACTGTGGACAGTGTTCAACACCCAGCACTGAGGACAGTGTTCAACACCCAGCACTGTGGACAGTGTTCAACACCCAGCACTGTGGACAGTGTTCAACACCCAGCACTGTGGACAGTGTTCAACACCCAGCACTGAGGACAGTGTTCAACACCCAGCACTGTGGACAGTGTTCAACACCCAGCACTGTGGACAGTGTTCAACACCCAGCACTGTGGACAGTGTTCAACACCCAGCACTGAGGACAGTGTTCAACACCCAGCACTGTGGACAGTGTTCAACACCCAGCTCTGAGGACAGTGTTCAACACCCAGCACTGAGGACAGTGTTCAACACCCAGCACTGAGGACAGTGTTCAACACCCAGCACTGTGGACAGTGTTCAACACCCAGCACTGAGGACAGTGTTCAACACCCAGCACTGTGGACAGTGTTCTACACCCAGCACTGTGGACAATGTTCAACACCCAGCACTGTGGACAGTGTTCAACACCCAGCACTGAGGACAGTGTTCAACACCCAGCACTGAGGACAGTGTTCAACACCCAGCACTGTTGACAGTGTTCAACACCCAGCACTGTGGACAGTGTTCAACACCCAGCACTGTGGACAGTGTTCAACACCCAGCACTGTGGCCAGTGTTCAACACCCAGCACTGTGGACAGTGTTGAACACCCAGCACTGTGGACAGTGTTCAACACCCAGCACTGTGGACAGTGTTCAACACCCAGCACTGTGGACAGTGTTCAACACCCAGCACTGTGGACAGTGTTCAACACCCAGCACTGTGGACAGTGTTCAACACCCAGCACTGTGGACAGTATTCAACACCCAGCACTGTGGACAGTGTTCAACACCCAGCACTGTGGACAGTATTCAACACCCAGCACTGAGGACAGTGTTCAACACCCAGCACTGAGGACAGTGTTCAACACCCAGCACTGTGGACAGTGTTCAACACCCAGCACTGTGGACAGTGTTCAACACCCAGCACTGTGGACAGTGTTCAACACCCAGCACTGTGGACAGTGTTCAACACCCAGCACTGTGGACAGGGTTCAACACCCAGCACTGTGGACAGTGTTCAACACCCAGCACTGAGGACAGAGTTCAACACCCAGCACTGTGGACAGTGTTCAACACCCAGCACTGTGGACAGTGTTCAACACCCAGCAATGTGGACAGTGTTCAACACCCAGCACTGTGGACAGTGTTCAACACCCAGCACTGAGGACAGTGTTCAACACCCAGCACTGTGGACAGTGTTCAACACCCAGCACTGTGGACAGTGTTCAACACCCAGCACTGAGGACAGAGTTCAACACCCAGCACTGTGGACAGGGTTCAACACCCAGTAATGTGGACAGGGTTCAACACCCAGCACTGAGGACAGTGTTCAACACCCAGCACTGAGGACAGTGTTCAACACCCAGCACTGAGGACAGTGTTCAACACCCAGCACTGTGGACAGTGTTCAACACCCAGCACTGTGGACAGTGTTCAACACCCAGCACTGAGGACATTGTTCAACACCCAGCACTGTAGACAGGACTCAGCACCCAGCATTGAGGACAGTGTTCAACACCCAGCACTGTGGACAGGACTCAGCACCCAGCACTCTGGACAGGACCAGCACCCAGCACTCTGGATAGGACTCAGCACCCAGCACTGAGGACAGGACTCAGCACCCAGCACTCTGGACAGGACATAGCACCCAGCACTGAGGACAGGACTCAGCACCCAGCACTGAGGACAGGACTCAGCACCCAGCACTCTGGACAGGACTCAGCACCCAGCACTGAGGACAGGACTCAGCACTCTGGACAGGACTCAGCACCCAGCACTGAGGACAGGACTCAGCACCCAGCACTCTGGACAGAACTCAGCACTCAGCACTGAGGACAGGACTCAGCACCCAGCACTCTGGACAGGACTCAGCACCGAGCACTGAGGACAGGACTAAGCACCCAGCACTCTGGACAGGAATCAACACCCAGCACTGTGGACAGTGTTCAACACCCAGCACTGAGGCAGGACTCAACACCCAGCACTGAGGACAGGACTCAACACCCAGCACTGAGGACAGGACTCAACACCCAGCACTGAGGCAGGACTCAACACCCAGCACTGTGGACAGGACTCAACACCCAGCACTGAGGACAGGACTCAACACCCAGCACTGAGGACAGGACTCAACACCCAGCACTGTGGACAGGAATCAACACCCAGCACTGTGGACAGTGTTCAACACCCAGCACTGAGGCAGGACTCAACACCAGCACTGTGGACAGGACTCAACACCCAGCACTGTGGACAGTGTTCAACACCCAGCACTGTGGACAGTGTTCAACACCCAGCACTGTGGACAGTGTTCAACACCCAGCACTGAGGACAGTGTTCAAC
>WNGS01116565.1:79585-148623 GCA_020271785.1 Procambarus virginalis
CCACCCGGGGAGTGGTACACGACACCCACCCCGGGGAGTGGTACACGACACCCCACCCGGGGAGTGGTACACGACACCCTCACCACGACACCCACCCCGGGGAGTGGTACACGACACCCTCACCACGACACCCACCCCGGGGAGTGGTACACGACACCCACCCCGGGGAGTGGTACACTACACCCTCACCACGACACCCACCCCGGGGAGTGGTACACGACACCCTCACCACGACACCCACCCCGGGGAGTGGTACACGACACCCTCACCACGACACCCACCCCGGGGAGTGGTACACGACCCCCTCACCACGACACCCACCCGGGGAGTGGTACACGACCCCCTCACCACGACACCCACCCCGGGGAGTGGTACACGACCCCCTCACCACGACACCCGCCCGGGGAGTGGTACACGACACCCTCACCACGACACCCACCCGGGGAGTGGTACACGACCCCCTCACCACGACACCCACCCCGGGGAGTGGTACACGACCCCCTCACCACGACACCCACCCCGGGAGTGGTACACGACCCCCTCACCACGACACCCACCCCGGGGAGTGGTACACGACACCCTCACCACGACACCCACCCCGGGGAGTGGTACACGACACCCACCCCGGGGAGTGGTACACGACACCCACCCGGGGAGTGGTACACGACCCCCTCACCACGACACCCACCCCGGGGAGTGGTACACGACCCCCTCACCACGACACCCACCCCGGGGAGTGGTACACGACCCCCTCACCACGACACCCACCCCGGGAGTGGTACACGACACCCTCACCACGACACCCACCCCGGGGAGTGGTACACGAGCCCCTCACCACGACACCCACCCCGGGGAGTGGTACACGACCCCCTCACCACGACACCCACCCCGGGGAGTGGTACACGACACCCTCACCACGACACCCACCCCGGGGAGTGGTACACGACACCCACCCCGGGGAGTGGTACACGACACCCTCACCACGACACCCACCCCGGGGAGTGGTACACGACACCCACCCCGGGGAGTGGTACACGACACCCACCCCGGGGAGTGGTACACGACACCCTCACCACGACACCCACCCCGGGGAGTGGTACACGACCCCCTCACCACGACACCCACCCCGGGGAGTGGTACACGACACCCACCCCGGGAGTGGTACACGACACCCTCACCACGACACCCACCCGGGGAGTGGTACACGACACCCACCCCGGGGAGTGGTACACGACACCCTCACCACGACACCCACCCCGGGGAGTGGTACACGACACCCACCCCGGGGAGTGGTACACGACCCCCTCACCACGACACCCACCCCGGGGAGTGGTACACGACACCCACCCCGGGGAGTGGTACACGACCCCCTCACCACGACCAGGTGACACACTGGCGGGGAAGGTCTCAGTAAAGACAGTCACTGCTCTAGGAGACTGGGAAGACATGACATGACTGGGGAAGACATGACATGACTGGGGAAGACATGACATGACTGAGGAAGACATGACATGACTGGGGAAGACATGACATGACTGGGGAAGACATGACATGACTGGGGAAGACATGACATGACTGGGGAAGACATGACATGACTGGGGAAGACATGACATGACTGGGGAGACATGACATGACTGGGGAGACATGACATGACTGGGAAGACATGACATGACTGGGGAGACATGACATGACTGGGGAGACATGACATGACTGGGTAGACATGACATGACTGGGAAGACATGACATGACTGGGAAGACATGACATGACTGGGAAGACATGACATGACTGGGAAGACTTGACATGACTGGGGAGACATGACATGACTGGGAAGACATGACATGACTGGGAAGACATGACATGACTGGGAAGACATGACATGACTGGGAAGACATGACATGACTGGGAAGACATGACATGACTGGGAAGACTTGACATGACTGGGGAGACATGACATGACTGGGAAGACATGACATGACTGGGAAGACATGACATGACTGGGAAGACATGACATGACTGGGAAGACTTGACATGACTGGGGAGACATGACATGACTGGGAAGACATGACATGACTGGGAAGACATGACATGACTGGGAAGACATGACATGACTGGGAAGACATGACATGACTGGGAAGACTTGACATGACTGGGGAGACATGACATGACTGGGGAGACATGACATGACTGGGAAGACATGACATGACTGGGAAGACATGACATGACTGGGAAGACTTGACATGACTGGGAAGACTTGACATGACTGGGAAGACATGACATGACTGGGAAGACTTGACATGACTGGGAAGACATGACATGACTGGGGAGACATGACATGACTGGGAAGACATGACATGACTGGGAAGACATGACATGACTGGGAAGACATGACATGACTGGGAAGACTTGACATGACTGGGAAGACATGACATGACTGGGAAGACTTGACATGACTGGGAAGACATGACATGACTGGGGAGACATGACATGACTGGGAAGACATGACATGACTGGGGAGACATGACATGACTGGGGAGACATGACATGACTGGGGAGACATGACATGACTGGGAAGACATGACATGACTGGGAAGACATGACATGACTGGGGAGACATGACATGACTGAGGAGACATGACATGACTGGGGAGACATGACATGACTGGAAAGACATGACATGACTGGGAAGACATGACATGACTGGGAAGACATGACATGACTGGGAAGACATGACATGACTGGGGAGACATGACATGACTGGGGAGACATGACATGACTGGCGCACATAAATGGATATAAAGTAATAACAGAATAAATATAGTCAAGGTTGTAATTATATCAGTATAAAATTGATCCTGAAACAACGGATATTAATTGCTGACGTTTAATTTCAGGAACGAGCTAGGTAAATATTGGTTGGAAATAGAGTTGAAGATTTACGTGACAAAATAGAGTAACTAAAGAGACTTGCGGTCGCTGGCTTGTTGCGTGTACAGAAGGAGTTTCGGAGGACATGAAAAGAGAAGATATCTCTTTATTTTATCTCGTGTGGGATAAAATGACTTCTGAATTTTCCTCTTGCTTCTGTGGTCATTAGACCCTTCACCTTATTGAAGACTGTAAGCTGCAGTGACTCAATCAAACAGCACTGTATCAAAGGCTTTGCTAAAGTCAACATATAGACTTACGATTCATCCCGCTGTCAGCTACTTGAAATATACAGGGGAAGAATGATAGGAAATTATATAAGTAAAGTCATGTTGTTATTCCTGTATGATTCATGTTTGTCAAGAGTGTTTTCTACAGAGCAATTTTCCTTCAGAAGATGTTACAGTAATTGGGCAGTAGTTTACCTCAAGTGATCTTTCTCCCTTATTATTGATCAGCACCACATGACTCCCTCATGACTCCTACACTCTGCCACACTCTCTTAAAATGCTACACAAGGACTCACTAAGCTCTTCTCTGCCCTCTTGAAGCACCCTGGCAAACACTTCGTCTGTCCCTGGGCACGTGTTGCATGGCTTAACACTTTCTCCTGGGCACGTGTTGGATGGCTTAACACTTTCTCCTGGGCACGTGTTGCATGGCTTAACACTTTCTCCTGGGCACGTGTTGCATGGCTTAACACTTTCTCCTGGGCACGTGTTGCATGGCTTAACACTTTCTCCTGGGCACGTGTTGCATGGCTTAACACTTTCTCCTGGGCACGTGTTGGATGGCTTAACATTTTCTCCTGGGCACGTGTTGCATGGCTTAACACTTTCTCCTGGGCACGTGCTGGACGGCTTAACACTTTCTCCTGGGCACGTGTTGCATGGCTTAACACTTTCTCCTGGGCACGTGTTGCATGGCTTAACACTTTCTCCTGGGCACGTGTTGCATGGCTTAACACTTTCTCCTGGGCACGTGTTGCATGGCTTAACACTTTCTCCTGGGCACGTGTTGCATGGCTTAACACTTTCTCCTTGGCACGTGTTGCATGGCTTAACACTTTCTCCTAGGCACGTGTTGCATGGCTTAACACTTTCTCCTGGGCACGTGTTGCATGGCTTAACACTTTCTCCTGGGCACGTGTTGCATGGCTTAACACTTTCTCCTGGGCACGTGTTGCATGGCTTAACACTTTCTCCTGGGCACGTGTTGCATGGCTTAACACTTTCTCCTGGGCACGTGTTGCATGGCTTAACACTTTCTCCTGGGCACGTGTTGCATGGCTTAACACTTTCTCCTGGGCACGTGTTGCATGGCTTAACACTTTCTCCTGGGCACGTGTTGCATGGCTTAACACTTTCTCCTGGGCACGTGTTGCATGGCTTAACACTTTCTCCTGGGCACGTGTTGGATGGCTTAACACTTTCTCCTGGGCACGTGTTGCATGGCTTAACACTTTCTCCTGGGCACGTGTTGCATGGCTTAACACTTTCTCCTGGGCACGTGTTGGATGGCTTAACATTTTCTCCTGGGCACGTGTTGCATGGCTTAACACTTTCTCCTGGGCACGTGTTGCATGGCTTAACATTTTCTCCTGGGCACGTGTTGCATGGCTTAACACTTTCTCCTGGACACGTGTTGCATGGCTTAACACTTTCTCCTGGGCACGTGTTGGATGGCTTAACATTTTCTCCTGGGCACGTGTTGGACGGCTTAACACTTTCTCCTGGGCACGTGTTGCATGGCTTAACACTTTCTCCTGGGCACGTGTTGGATGGCTTAACATTTTCTCCTGGGCACGTGTTGGACGGCTTAACACTTTCTCCTGGGCACGTGTTGGACGTGGATTAACACTTTTGTTTAAGTACTCCGCCTTTGGTAACCACGAGAGTCAGCCCTCGACTCCACCAGGATACACGCGTCGAGCTGCTGGCAATCATCAAGTTCTTCTGGATTAAATTTTTCTTCTGGATTCTTCTGGAGACAAAATACTTATTTACAATACACATATTTCTTTGTCCTCAGCTGGTGACGTGAAGCAATATTCAGTTGTCTTGTATTTTCATAAATCTTTACTGATATATCTGAAACATCACATTCTTGTATTTTCCTTTGCCTCTCCGTATTTCACGGTTCCTTTTTTGATTTTCTTAATTTTTTTTTAGATTTCTAACAAGTTTGACATGGTTGGTGTAGACCAAAGTCTTCACTTTACATTCTTGTTTGTTGCGCCTTCATGTTTCCGACATTGTTCATTAGTTCCGCGGTAATCCTTTTGATGTCATTGTTGTTTGACTTAATGAAAATATATGGAATACTGCGTTCCTGTTTTTAATTGACACTATCAGGAGGCCTGGTCGACGACCGGGCCGCGGGGACGCTGAGCCCCGGAAGCACTTCAAGGTAACCTGAAGGTAACCATCGCACTCTTAGGGCGACCCTGACGTCCCATTTTGTTCTCTTTTGCCGACTTTAGGCTTTGCTGTGGGAGTCACGCTGGGCTTTTGGACCTTATATTCATATACACCTGCAGGGAATTCTATTGCGAACACAATGATACCAAAACGAATGACGTAGCACGAGAATTAAGATGAGAAAATTGAAACAAGTATACACATTTAGTGTCGCCGAGCGCTCGCCCGCACGCTCGCCCGCACCGCCAGGAGTAGCTGGTGCATACGGGCGGAGCGCACGGCCCGTGTGCGAATATAATTATAGTTTGAATCTATATCATCAGAGTCCGAGCTTGGGACATGATGTCATCTGATAAAAAAATATTTGTATAAAATTCATTTATTATCCGATCGACTTGGGGATAGTTTCAAAATGAGCGCCTTTAGAGTGTCCACATTTTGATACCAAACGGAAAGATGTAACACGAAACTTGATGTCAGAACACTTGAAAGATTATAAATACGTTTTTGGTCAAAATTGTAAAATATTTGTTAAAATTCTATTTATTGTGCTATTATTATGGGGCTAGTTTTAAAATGCGCGCCGTTACATTGTCAACAATTTGATACCAAAATAAAAGACGTAATACGGAAATTGATGTTATCAAACTGAACGAGTATACGCGTTTGGCTGTGATGTGCAAATTGGTGCTCGTTCACGGGTAACTTTAGGCTTCGCTAAAGGGAGTCACGCTTGGCTTTTGGACAATATATACATATACAACACCTGCAGGGAATTTAATTGCGAACACAATGATACCAAAACGAGCCACGTAGCACGAGAATTAAGGTGAGAAAACTCAAATGAGTATACACATTTGACTGATTTTGTGTGCTCACGGGTAACTTTTGCCGACTTTAGGCTTTGCTGTTGGGAGTCACGCCGGGCTTTTGGACCTTATATTCATATACAGACCATATATCCATATATATCATATTCGTAGGGAATTCTATTGCGAACACAATGATACCAAAACGAACGACGTAGCACGAGAATTAAGATGAGAAACTTGAAACGAGTACACACATTTAGTGTTGCCGAGCGCTCGCCCGCACGCTCGCCCGCACCGCCAGGAGTAGCTGGTGCATACGGGTGGAGCGCACGCCCCGTGTGCGAATATAATTATAGTTTGAATCTATATCATAATCTATCATGTCAGTCAGTACTAGACACCTGTCATGTGCATGTGTGCCCAAGCTAAGCTTACCAAGAGTCTCCTCAAGCTTCACAGTTAGCTTTACCACCATCCAGAACCCTGAAGTCTTCTCTATCACTAGTTGTTCATGCTATATTCACTTTTATTTCCCTGTGATCAGTCTTATGCAGTTCGCTGCGTTTTCCCAGTTTATTAATCACTGTCTCTCTATTTTCCAGAACCAAATCAGGAACATTATTGTTCGCGGTTGGTTGAGGAACACCCCGTACCAGGATACATTCTTCCATTGTTTCCAGGAATTCATCTGCTCCGAATTATCTGTTTTTTATGACCAGTATATTGATCCGTTGTTAAAGACTAACGATGCGCCCATTACCTCATCTTGATGCCTTTTTAATCACTTACCAAACTGGCTTACTAACCTGGGGCCGGATTCACGAAGCAGTTACGCAAATACTTACGAACGTGTACATCTTTCCTCAATCTTTGACGGCTTTGGTTACAATTATTAAACAGTTTACAAGCATGAAAACTTCCCAATCAACTGTTGTTATTGTTATAAACAGCCTCCTGGTGCTTCGCAGTTCATTAACTGTTTAATAATTGGAAACAAAGCCGCCAAAGATTGAGAAAAGATGTACAGGTTCGTAAGTGTTTGCGTAAGTGCTTTCGTGAATCTGGCCCCAGCTCATTCAGACCAGGCTCAGTATAAGACTCCAACTACACGTGTGTGTTCCCCTTGAGCACTTCGTCTCCTATTGGGCGCCTTAAAGATTTGATCTCGTTTCTTACAATAGGATTGAGATCCTCCTTCACGTAGACAGTAACTACACCTTTCTCTTCATGTTGTGTCGGCATGAAACAGGTTATAATGGTTGGTCTGGAACTCAAGTGGTAGGTCTCTAGAGGCGGTATTTAAGCATGTTTGAGTGAGAGTTACAGTGACATCAGAAGGCTCCAGTGCTCTGAGGTCAGTCATCTTCAGACTCACATGTCTGCAGTTCAACTGAAGACACAATTTCTGGGCTGTCATATCTATATTATTTTATTTTTATTACTAAATTGCATGTAATTGTTTTTAATGAATCTGTTGAAGCTGCTGAAGCTTCTCGCGAGAGGTGAAGACTGAGCCTCGTATACTCAGTGATCTTCGCAGTGTATGAACTGAGAGGGCCACCGGCGGTGCCCGGGACAGTCTGCCTCTGCCCCCCATTCCACGTCTCTTCCTTCTCTTCCTTTTCTCTCCTCTCTCACTCTTCCTCTCCATCCCCCCCCTCTCACCACTCCCCTTCTCTCCTCCAACAATCTGTCTCACACCTCTTCTATCCTCTCTCCCAATCTCCTCCGTTTCACCTCTTCCTCATCTCCTCTCCTCCACCTCTCTCTCCACCTGTCTCCCCTTCTCCCTGCCTCTCTTCAAACATCTCCCTCTCCTTCCTTCTCTTCCTATCTCTGTGTTTTTGTCTCTCTTTTTATCTTCTCTTTCTTTGCCCTGGTCGACGCAGTCTCTCTGCAGGCTCTGTCTGTCTGTCTCCATGTATGTGTATTACTGTCTGTCTGTCTCTATATTTGTCTCTTTCTTATACTATCTCATTCTCATTCTGTCTCTTATTGCTGTTACTCTTTCCCTGTCTCTCCCTCATATATATTATACAAGTACAATACCAGCAGGACGTGAACAATATCCTTTGAAGCTGTGGGAGGATTGTGCGGTTTATGCTGCTACGGGCAAACTATGACGAGTAGAAAATTTATTATAATTCTGAGGAGATCAATGCATAATTTTTTATATTACTATTAAAAAAATACTTTGATTTTGTTAATTTTTCAAATATTTTGTCATGCACATCTGGGTGACAGTGACAGGCACAGCTGGGTGACAGTGACAGGCACAGCTGGGTGACAGGCACAGCTGGGTGACAGTGACAGGCACAGCTGGGTGACAGTGACTGGCACAGCTGACTGACAGGCACAGCTGGGTGACAGTGACAGGCACAGCTGGGTGACAGTGACAGGCACAGCTGGGTGACAGTGACAGGCACAGCTGACTGACAGGCACAGCTGGGTGACAGTGTCAGGCACAGCTGGCTGACAGTGACAGGCACAGCTGGCTGACAGTGGCAGGCACAGCTGGCTGAAAGTGAAAGGCACAGCTGGCTGCCAGTGACAGGTACAGCTGGCTGACAGTGACAGGCACAGCTGGCTGACAGTGACAGGTACAGCTGGCTGACAGTGACAGGCACAGCTGGCTGACAGTGACAGGCACAGCTGGCTGACAGTGACAGGCAGAGCTGGCTGACAGTGACAGGCACAGCTGGCTGACAGTGACAGGCACTGCTGGCTGACAGTGTCAGGCACAGCTGGCTGACAGTGACAGGCACAGCTGGCTGACAGCGGCAGGTACAGCTGGCTGACAGTGTCAGGCACTGCTGGCTGACAGTGTCAGGCACAGCTGGCTGACAGTGACAGGCACAGCTGGCTGACAGTGGCAGGCACAGCTGGCTGACAGTGTCAGGCACTGCTGGCTGACAGTGACAGGCACAGCTGGCTGACAGAGTCAGGCACAGCTGGCTGACAGTGGCAGGCACAGCTGGCTGACAGTGGCAGGCACAGCTGGCTGACAGTAACAGGCACAGCTGGCTGACAGTGACAGGCACAGCTGGCTGACAGTGACAGGCACAGCTGGCTGACAGTGACAGGCACAGCTGGCTGACAGTGACAGGCACAGCTGGCTGACAGTGACAGGCACAGCTGGCTGACAGTGGCAGGCACAGCTGGCTGACAGTGACAGACACAGCTGGCTGACAGTGACAGGCACAGCTGGCTGACAGTGACAGGCACAGCTGGCTGACAGTGACAGGCACAGCTGGCTGACAGTGACAGACACAGCTGGCTGACAGTGACAGGCACAGCAGGCTGACAGTGACAGACACAGCTGGTTGACAGTGACAGGCACAGCTGGCTGACAGTGACAGACACAGCTGGCTGACAGTGACAGGCACAGCTGGCTGACAGTGACAGGCACTGCTGGCTGACAGTGACAGGTACAGCTGGCTGACAGTGACAGGCACAGCTGGCTGACAGTGACAGACACAGTTGGCTGACAGTGACAGGCACAGCTGGCTGACAGTGACAGGCACAGTTGGCTGACAGTGACAGGTACAGCTGGCTGACAGTGACAGGTACAGCTGGCTGACAGTGACAGGCACAGCGGGCTGACAGTGACATGTAACACTGTAAAGGTGTTTGGTTTATTTTTATTTAATACATACATGGAGATATATGAGTCACAGACAAGGATTTGACAGACGCCAACTTGTCTGGCCTGGATCTCACCCCTCTAAGTGTTAATTGACAACCAAGTGACCTGAGGTCAGCCAGGCGAATCTCACCTGGCTCTCGCTAATCTTATAATTGAGCCGGGTAGCCTTCAAACATGCCGACGTTTAAGGAGTGGCTTGGTAGAGTGCCCCAGGCTATCTAACTTGTGGGCGGAGTTAGCTACCAGGTTTCCCAATATATACTCGGAGAGCTATCGATTCAGGAAGAGGAGAAGGACAGCCGAAGCAGAGCCATAGACAGAAGAGCAGACAGCAGCGGCCAGCCGTCCAGACAGGCGGTCTGCCGGCGGGGGCGGGACCGTCTCTGTCAACTACAGACCCCCCCCCCTTTCTCTATTCCACGGAGACTCTTAAGACTCGGAGACACTTGGTGAGTTGAACATTGAGGGACTTTGTCGTGTTCACTAAACAGGTGTTGTGTGACGATCAGGGGCAGTCGAGTTGTAGGGTTCTCGAATTCTTGGATGATGACTCACTTTGAATATTAACATTTTAGTTGAATTGCTTAAATTGATACTTAGTATGTGAAATATAATTGAAAGTTATTAGGTAAATTGTGTTTAACTTTGTTCCCTAGAGTTTTTGAGTTGAGAGGAGAAAGCTTCAGCGGTTGCTGGTTCATGAAATTAATGAGTACATGATACAGAGGGAGCATACCTCTTGATAATATCTTGTGAGTATATTATGTTGATACAGACAAGTTCCATTCCTTGTCTTGTATGTAATGATCTAGAATGGATGGTGGCAGCAATTTACTAATTTCCTCTTCTACTATCTACTCTTCTACTCTACTATCTACTCCTCTACTTCTACTATCTACTTTCCTACTTCTACCTATCTACCCTTCTACCTCTTCTACATCTCATACTCACTCCGTACTTACTCCCAATATCTTTCCCCCCCCCCCCGTTACAGACAGGCCCAGCTGGCTGACAGTGACAGACACAGCTGGCTGACAGTGACAGATACAGCTGGCTGACAGTGACAGGCCCAGCTGGCTGACAGTGACAGACACAGCTGGCTGACAGTGACAGACACTGCTGGCTGACAGTGACAGGCACAGCTGGCTGACAGTGACAGACACAGCTGGCTGACAGTGACAGGCACAGCTGGCTGACAGTGACAGACACAGCTGGCTGACAGTGACAGGTACAGCTGGCTGACAGTGACAGGTGCAGCTGGCTGACAGTGACAGGCACAGCTGGCTGACAGTGACAGACACAGCTGGCTGACAGTGACAGGTACAGCTGGCTGACAGTGACAGGCACAGCTGGCTGACAGTGACAGGTACAGCTGGCTGACAGTGACAGGTACAGCTGGCTGACAGTGACAGGCACAGCTGGCTGACAGTGACAGGCACAGCTGGCTGACAGTGACAGGCCCAGCTGGCTGACAGTGACAGGCCCAGCTGGCTGACAGTGACAGGCACAGCTGGCTGACAGTGACAGGCACAGCTGGCTGACAGTGACAGACACAGCTGGCTGACAGTGACAGGCACAGCTGGCTGACAGTGACAGGCACAGCTGGCTGACAGTGACAGACACAGCAGGCTGACAGTGACAGGCACAGCTGGCTGACAGTGACAGACACAGCAGGCTGACAGTGACAGGTACAGCTGGCTGACAGTGACAGACACAGCTGGCTGACAGTGACAGGCACAGCTGGCTGACAGTGACAGGCACAGCTGGCTGACAGTGACAGACACAGCTGGCTGACAGTGACAGACACAGCTGGCTGACAGTGACAGACACAGCTGGCTGACAGTGACAGACACAGCTGGCTGACAGTGGTGGGAATCAATACACAACTCCTTATATTAGACGAGTTGAGAATCGTGCATACAATCTGTGTCTATTTGTAAATCTCAATGTAAATTTTGATTTACATTGAGTTGTTTTACTGTGTTTCTTGAGGTGTGTAAATTATAATGACCCACAAAATGGAGAAAATTCTCCTTTCAGGTAAACATTTGTAAGTTTTCAATATATATACAATTTACAAAAAATGAATAGCTTTTTTTTCATCTGAAGTTAAGTACATAATGCTTTCAGAAGCATATTACGAGGTAGCTTCGATTGTTTCCAGCGTAGGTTAGACATATGTATGAATGAGATTGGATGGTTATGAATAGTCGCCAACCCTTGGTACTGTCTCCAACCCCTGGTACTGTCTCCATCCCGTGGTACTGTCTCCAACCCTTGGTACTGTCTCCATCCCGTGGTACTGTCTCCATCCCTTGGTACTGTCTCCATCCCGTGGTACTGTCTCCATCCCTTGGTACTGTCTCCATCCCGTGGTACTGTCTCCAACCCTTGGTACTGTCTCCATCCCGTGGTACTGTCTCCATCCCGTGGTACTGTCTCCATCCCGTGGTACTGTCTCCATCCCTTGGTACTGTCTCCATCCCTTGGTACTGTCTCCATCCCTTGGTACTGTCTCCATCCCTTGGTACTGTCTCCAACCCGTGGTACTGTCTCCATCCCGTGGTACTGTCTCCATCCCGTGGTACTGTCTCCATCCCTTGGTACTGTCTCCATCCCGTGGTACTGTCTCCATCCCTTGGTACTGTCTCCATCCCGTGGTACTGTCACCATCCCGTGGTACTGTCTCCAACCCTTGGTACTGTCTCCAACCCTTGGTACTGTCTCCAACCCTTGGTACTGTCTCCATCCCTTGGTACTGTCACCATCCCGTGGTACTGTCACCATCCCGTGGTACTGTCTCCATCCCGTGGTACTGTCTCCATCCCTTGGTACTGTCTCCATCCCTTGGTACTGTCTCCAACCCTTGGTACTGCCTCCATCCCTTGGTACTGTCACCATCCCTTGGTACTGTCTCCAACCCTTGGTACTGTCTCCAACCCTTGGTACTGTCTCCATCCCTTGGTACTGTCTCCATTCCTTGGTACAGTCTCCAACCCTTGGTACTGTCACCATCCCTTGGTACTGTCACCATCCCTTGGTACTGTCTCCAACCCTTGGTACTGTCTCCAACCCTTGGTACTGTCTCCAACCCTTGGTACTGTCTCCATCCCTTGGTACTGTCTCCAACCCTTGGTACTGTCTCCATCCCTTCATACTGTCTCCATCCCTTGGTACTGTCTCCAACCCTTGGTACTGTCTCCATCCCTTGGTACTGTCTCCAACCCTTGGTACTGTCTCCATCCCTTGGTACTGTCTCCAACCCTTGGTACTGTCTCCATCCCTTGGTACTGTCTACATCCCTTGGTACTGTCTCCAACCCTTGGTACTGTCTCCATCCCTTGGTACTGTCTCCAACCCTTGGTACTGTCTCCAACCCTTGGTACTGTCTCCAACCCTTGGTACTGTCTCCATCCCTTGGTACTGTCTCCAACCCTTGGTACTGTCTCCATCCCTTCATACTGTCTCCAACCCTTGGTACTGTCTCCAACCCTTGGTACTGTCTCCAACCCTTGGTACTGTCTCCATCCCTTGGTACTGTCTCCAACCCTTGGTACTGTCTCCAACGCTTGGTACTGTCTCCATCCCTTGGTACTCTCTCCATCCCTTGGTACTGTCTCCATCCCTTCATACTGTCTCCAACCCTTGGTACTGTCTCAAACCCTTGGTACTGTCTCCAACCCTTGGTACTGTCTCCAACCCTTGGTACTGTCTCCAACCCTTGGTACTGTCTCCAACCCTAGGTACTGTCTCCAACCCTTGGTACTGTCTCCAACCCTTGGTACTGTCTCCAACCCTTGGTACTGTCTCCATCCCTTGGTACTGTCTCCAACCCTTGGTACTGTCTCCAACCCTTGGTACTGTCTCCAACCCTTGGTACTGTCTCCATCCCTTGGTACTGTCTCCAACCCTTGGTACTGTCTCCAACCCTTGGTACTGTCTCCATCCCATGGTACTGTCTCCATCCCTTGGTACTGTCTCCATCCCTTGGTACTGTCTCCAACCCTTGGTACTGTCTCCAACCCTTGGTACTGTCTCCATCCCTTGGTACTGTCTCCAACCCTTGGTACTGTCTCCAACCCTTGGTACTGTCTCCATCCCTTGGTACTGTCTCCATCCCTTGGTACCGTCTCCATCCCTTGGTACGGTCTCCAACCCTTGGTACTGTCTCCATCCCTTGGTACTGTCTCCATCCCTTGGTACTGTCTCCATCCCTTGGTACTGTCTCCAACCCTTGGTACTGTCTCCATCCCCTGGTACTGTCTCCATCCCTTCATACTGTCTCCATCCCTTGGTACTGTCTCCATCCCTTGGTACTGTCTCCAACCCTTGGTACTGTCTCCATCCCTTGGTACTGTCTCCAACCCTTGGTACTGTCTCCATCCCTTGGTACTGTCTCCAACCCTTGGTACTGTCTCCATCCCTTGGTACTGTCTCCAACCCTTGGTACTGTCTCCATCCCTTGGTACTGTCTCCATCCCTTGGTACTGTCTCCAACCCTTGGTACTGTCTCCATCCCTTGGTACTGTCACCATCCCTTGGTACTGTCTCCAACCCTTGGTACTGTCTCCATCCCTTGGTACTGTCTCCATCCCTTGGTACTGTCTCCAACCCTTGGTACTGTCTCCATCCCTTGGTACTGTCTCCATCCCTTCATACTGTCTCCAACCCTTGGTACTGTCTCCAACCCTTGGTACTGTCTCCAACCCTTGGTACTGTCTCCATCCCTTGGTACTGTCTCCATCCCTTGGTACTGTCTCCATCCCTTCATACTGTCTCCAACCCTTGGTACTGTCTCCATCCCTTGGTACCGTCTCCATCCCTTGGTACGGTCTCCAACCCTTGGTACTGTCTCCATCCCTTGGTACTGTCTCCATCCTTTGGTACTGTCTCCATCCCTTGGTACTGTCTCCAACCCTTGGTACTGTCTCCATCCCCTGGTACTGTCTCCATCCCTTCATACTGTCTCCAACCCTTGGTACTGTCTCCAACCCTTGGTACTGTCTCCAACCCTTGGTACTGTCTCCATCCCTTGGTACTGTCTCCATCCCTTGGTACTGTCTCCATCCCTTGGTACTGTCTCCATCCCTTGGTACTGTCTCCATCCCTTGGTACTGTCTCCATCCCTTGGTACTGTCTCCAACCCTTGGTACTGTCTCCATCCCTTGGTACTGTCTCCATCCCTTGGTACTGTCTCCATCCCTTGGTACTGTCTCCAACCCTTGGTACTGTCTCCAACCCTTGGTACTGTCTCCATCCCTTGGTACTGTCTCCAACCCTTGGTACTGTCTCCATCCCTTGGTACTGTCTCCAACCCTTGGTACTGTCTCCATCCCCTGGTACTGTCTCCATCCCTTGGTACTGTCTCCATCCCCTGGTACTGTCTCCATCCCTTGGTACTGTCTCCATCCCATGGTACTGTCTCCATCCCTTGGTACTGTCTCCATCCCCTGGTACTGTCTCCATCCCTTGGTACTGTCTCCAACCCTTGGTACTGTCTCCAACCCTTGGTACTGTCTCCATCCCTTGGTACTGTCTCCAACCCTTGGTACTGTCTCCAACCCTTGGTACTGTCTCCAACCCTTGGTACTGTCTCCATCCCTTGGTACTGTCTCCAACGCTTGGTACTGTCTCCATCCCTTGGTACTGTCTCCATCCCTTGGTACTGTCTCCATCCCTTGGTACTGTCTCCAACCCTTTTACTGTCTCCAACCCTTGGTACTGTCTCCAACCCATGGTACTGTCTCCAACCCATGGTACTGTCTCCAACCCTTGGTACTGTCTCCAACCCTTGGTACTGTCTCCAACCCTTGGTACTGTCTCCAACCCATGGTACTGTCTCCAACCCTTGGTACTGTCTCCAACCCTTGGTACTGTCTCCATCCCTTGGTACCGTTTCCATCCCTTGGTACTGTCTCCAACCCATGGTACTGTCTCCAACCCTTGGTACTGTCTCCAACCCTTGGTACTGTCTCCATTCCTTGGTACTGTCTCCAACCCTTGGTACTGTCTCCATCCCTTGGTACTGTCTCCATCCCTTGGTACTGTCTCCATGCCTTGGTACTGTCTACATCCCTTGGTACTGTCTCCAACCCTTGGTACTGTCTCCAACCCTTGGTACTGTCTACATCCCTTTGTACTGTCTACATCCCTTGGTACTGTCTCCATCCCTTGGTACTGTCTCTATCCCTTCGTACTGTCTCCATTCCTTGGTACTGTCTCCAACCCTTGGTACTGTCTCCAACCCTTGGTACTGTCTCCATCCCTTGGTACTGTCTCCATCCCTTGGTACTGTCTCCATGCCTTGGTACTGTCTACATCCCTTGGTACTGTCTCCAACCCTTGGTACTGTCTCCATCCCTTGGTACTGTCTCCATCCCTTGGCACTGTCTCCAACCCTTGGTACTGTCTCCATCCCTTGGTACTGTCTCCAACCCTTGGTATTGTCTCCATCCCTTGGTACTGTCTCCAACCCTTGGTACTGTCTCCATCCCTTGGTACTGTCTCCATCCCTTGGCACTGTCTCCAACCCTTGGTACTGTCTCCATCCCTTGGTA
Source organism: Procambarus virginalis (assembly GCA_020271785.1). Taxonomy (NCBI): domain Eukaryota; kingdom Metazoa; phylum Arthropoda; class Malacostraca; order Decapoda; family Cambaridae; genus Procambarus; species Procambarus virginalis. The sequence goes on from WNGS01116565.1 coordinate 95,947, forward strand.
CTGTCTCCAACCCTTGGTACTGTCTCCAACCCTTGGTACTGTCTCCAACCCTTGGTACTGTCTCCATCCCTTGGTACTGTCTCCAACCCTTGGTACTGTCTCTATCCCTTGGTACTGTCTCCAACCCTTGGTACTGTCTCCAACCCTTGGTACTGTCTCCAACCCTTGGTACTGTCTCCATCCCTTGGTACTGTCTCCAACCCTTGGTACTGTCTCCATCCCTTGTTACTGTCTCTATCCCTTGGTACTGTCTCCAACCCTTGGTACTGTCTCCAACCCTTGGTACTGTCTCCATCCCTTCATACTGTCTCCATCCCTTGGTACTGTCTCCAACCCTTGGTACTGTCTCCAACCCTTGGTACTGTCTCCATCCCTTCATACTGTCTCCATCCCTTGGTACTGTCTCCAACCCTTGGTATTGTCTCCATCCCTTGGTACTGTCTCCAACCCTTGGTACTGTCTCCATCCCTTGGTACTGTCTCCATCCCTTGGTACTGTCTCCAACCCTTGGTACTGTCTCCATCCCTTGGTACTGTCTCCAACCCTTGGTACTGTCTCCAACCCTTGGTACTGTCTCCAACCCTTGGTACTGTCTCCATCCCTTGGTACTGTCTCCAACCCTTGGTACTGTCTCTATCCCTTGGTACTGTCTCCAACCCTTGGTACTGTCTCCAACCCTTGGTACTGTCTCCAACCCTTGGTACTGTCTCCATCCCTTGGCACTGTCTCCAACCCTTGGTACTGTCTCCATCCCTTGGTACTGTCTCCAACCCTTGGTACTGTCTCCATCCCTTGGTACTGTCTCCAACCCTTGGTACTGTCTCCAACCCTTGGTACTGTCTCCATCCCTTGGTACTGTCTCCAACCCTTGGTACTGTCTCCATCCCTTGGTACTGTCTCTATCCCTTGGTACTGTCTCCATCCCTTGGTACTGTCTCCAACCCTTGGTACTGTCTCCAACCCTTGGTACTGTCTCCAACCCTTGGTACTGTCTCCAACCCTTGGTACTGTCTCATCCCTTGGTACTGTCTCCAACCCTTGGTACTGTCTCCAACCCTTGGTACTGTCTCCAACCCTTGGTACTGTCTCCAACCCTTGGTACTGTCTCCATCCCTTGGTACTGTCTCCAACCCTTGGTACTGTCTCCAACCCTTGGTACTGTCTCCAACCCTTGGTACTGTCTCCAACCCTTGGTACTGTCTCCAACCCTTGGTACTGTCTCCAACCCTTGGTACTGTCTCCAACCCTTGGTACTGTCTCCAACCCTTGGTACTGTCTCCAACCCTTGGTACTGTCTCCATCCCTTGGTACTGTCTCCATCCCTTGGTACTGTCTCCAACCCTTGGTACTGTCTCCAACCCTTGGTACTGTCTCCAACCCTTGGTACTGTCTCCAACCCTTGGTACTGTCTCCAACCCTTGGTACTGTCTCCAACCCTTGGTACTGTCTCCAACCCTTGGTACTGTCTCCAACCCTTGGTACTGTCTCCAACCCTTGGTACTGTCTCCATCCCTTGGTACTGTCTCCATCCCTTGGTACTGTCTCCAACCCTTGGTACTGTCTCCATCCCTTGGTACTGTCTCCATCCCTTGGTACTGTCTCCAACCCTTGGTACTGTCTCCAACCCTTGGTACTGTCTCCAACCCTTGGTACTGTCTCCAACCCTTGGTACTGTCTCCATCCCTTCATACTGTCTCCAACCCTTGGTACTGTCTCCAACCCTTGGTACTGTCTCCATCCCTTCATACTGTCTCCATCCCTTGGTACTGTCTCCAACCCTTGGTACTGTCTCCATCCCTTGGTACTGTCTCCAACCCTTGGTACTGTCTCCATCCCTTGGTACTGTCTCCAACCCTTGGTACTGTCTCCATCCCTTGGTACTGTCTACATCCCTTGGTACTGTCTCCAACCCTTGGTACTGTCTCCATCCCTTGGTACTGTCTCCAACCCTTGGTACTGTCTCCATCCCTTGGTACTGTCTCCAACCCTTGGTACTGTCTCCATCCCTTGGTACTGTCTCCAACCCTTGGTACTGTCTCCATCCCTTGGTACTGTCTCCATCCCTTGGTACTGTCTCCAACCCTTGGTACTGTCTCCAACCCTTGGTACTGTCTCCATCCCTTGGTACTGTCTCCATCCCTTGGTACTGTCTCCATCCCTTGGTACTGTCTCCAACCCTTGGTACTGTCTCCAACCCTTGGTACTGTCTCCAACCCTTGGTACTGTCTCCAACCCTTGGTACTGTCTCCAACCCTTGGTACTGTCTCCAACCCTTGGTACTGTCTCCAACCCTTGGTACTGTCTCCACCCTTGGTACTGTCTCCAACCCTTGGTACTGTCTCCAACCCTTGGTACTGTCTCCATCCCTTGGTACTGTCTCCAACCTTGGTACTGTCTCCATCCCTTGGTACTGTCTCCAACCCTTGGTACTGTCTCCAACCCTTGGTACTGTCTCCATCCCTTGGTACTGTCTCCATCCCTGGTACTGTCTCCAACCCTTGGTACTGTCTCCAACCCTTGGTACTGTCTCCATCCCTTGGTACTGTCTCCATCCCTTGGTACTGTCTCCAACCTTGGTACTGTCTCCAACCCTGGTACTGTCTCAATCCCTTGGTACTGTCTCAACCCTTGGTACTGTCTCCAACCTTGGTACTGTCTCCATCCCTTGGTACTGTCTCCAACCCTTGGTACTGTCTCCAACCCTTGGTACTGTCTCCACCCTTGGTACTGTCTCCAACCCTTGGTACTGTCTCCANGATTTGGACACACTTCAGAAGTGATCTGAAAAATGGCCGCTAGAATGTAACCCAAGCAAATGCACAGTTATGAGGACTGGAAGAAGAGAGTGAAGGCCAGTACAGCAGTACAGGATGAAGGAAAGACAAGTTCTTCAATTAGAGAAGGAGAGAGACCCGGGAGTGGACACAGCCCCAGGCCTGACAACAGCTGCCCCAGGCCTGACAACAGCTGCCCCCAGCCTGACAACAGCTGCCCCCAGGCCTGACAACAGCTGCCCCCAGGCCTGACAACAGCTGCCCCCAGGCCTGACAACAGCTGCCCCCAGGCCTGACAACAGCTGCCCCCAGGCCTGACAACAGCTGCCCCCAGGCCTGACAACAGCTGCCCCAGGCCTGACAACAGCTGCCCCCAGGCCTGACAACAGCTGCCCCCAGGCCTGACAACAGCTGCCCCCAGGCCTGACAACAGCTGCCCCCAGGCCTGACAACAGCTGCCCCCAGGCCTGACAACAGCTGCCCCCAGGCCTGACAACAGCTGCCCCCAGGCCTGACAACAGCTGCCCCCAGGCCTGACAACAGCTGCCCCCAGGCCTGACACAGCTGCCCCCAGGCCTGACAACAGCTGCCCCCAGCCTGACAACAGCTGCCCCCAGGCCTGACAACAGCTGCCCCCAGGCCTGACAACAGCTGCCCCTGGCATACTTGCCAACATCACCATATCCCTCACACACTTGGACAAAGGGGCTGTCTGTAACTTTTACACAGAAGAGTTACTTTTTTTATCACAAAGAAGTAACTTTTTACACTCTTTAATATGTGTCCCCAGCGTAGAACTCTCACCTGAAAAAACTTGTAAAATCCATAGCCACTCTCCTGGTCACAAAAGGTGTCCAGCAGCTGGAGACCCTCATAAAGACTGTCAGGCTGTGTCCTCCCCAACGATAGCCGCTTGACGATTAAATGCGACCTCAGAACACTGAAAACAATTACTGAACAAAAATTTACCACTTACGGGCTATTCAAGCCCGTGCCACCTCTTGGGTGGCTTAATCTTTATCAATCAATCAATCTTGCAAAATCTAGATAAGATTCAAAGATATGCAAAAATGCTCGTCATGAGGAAAAGAGATTGAACAACAGGGAAAGACAGAACTGACCTCACCATATTACCAGAGACAGAGGGGACATGTTAACGACATATACAAATCTCAGGTAAAGTGACAAGTAGAAAGTGCAGCAGCGTTTAAAGCTAGAAACAGCAGAAGAGCAGATAAAGATGGTAACTAGAACACAAATGAGTTAAAGAGATGCCAGAGAGGACAATTTCCGGTGATAGAGCTGTCAATAAGAACAACAAGTTAGACGTAGAAGTCCTTTAAGCTAATTCGATTCATGATTTTAAATCTAAATATGATAAAGCATGATAAATAAGTCAGTGTTGTGCAGGCGGGTCCAGGAGCCGGGCTCGACCCCACAAGCAGCCACCCAGGTGAGCCCATGGAGGTGGTACACGGTGGCGTGGCGGGCGGCGTCTCCCCATAATGTGGTGCGGGTCCAGGAGCCGGGCTCGACCCCACAAGCAGCCACCCAGGTGAGCCCATGGAGGCGGTACACGGTGGCGTGGCGGGCGGCGTCTCCCCATAATGTGGTGCGGGTCCAGGAGCCGGGCTCGACCCCACAAGCAGCCACCAAGGTGAGCCCATGGAGGCGGTACACGGTGGCGTGGCGGGCGGCGTCTCCCCATAATGTCGTGCGGGTCCAGGAGCCGGGCTCGACCCCACAAGCAGCCACCCAGGTGAGCCCATGGAGGCGGTACACGGTGGCGTGGCGGGCGGCGTCTCCCCATAATGTGGTGCGGGTCCAGGAGCCGGGCTCGACCACACAAGCAGCCACCCAGGTGAGCCCATGGAGGCGGTACACGGTGGCGTGGCGGGCGGCGTCTCCCCATAATGTGGTGCGGGTCCAGGAGCCGGGCTCGACCCCACAAGCAGCCACCCAGGTGAGCCCATGGAGGCGGTACACGGTGGCGTGGCGGGCGGCGTCTCCCCATAATGTGGTGTTGACTAACACACAAACACAACTTCCTCATCACACTATTATTATTTTATATTTCCGTGATCTTGGCACACCATGACCCGCGCTCGGCCCTGGAGGACCTCCCTCACCCTCACCCCTGTCAGGGGCCTCCCTGTCAGGGGCCTCCCTGTCAGCTGAGGGGACTGACAGCTGAGGGGACTGACAGCTGAGGGGACTGACACCTGAGGGGCGACTGACAGCTGAGGGGACTGACAGCTGAGGGGACTGACAGCTGAGGGGGCTGACAGCTGAGGGGACTGACAGCTGAGGGGGCTGACAGCTGAGGGGACTGACAGCTGAGGGGACTGACAGCTGAGGGGACTGACAGCTGAGGGGCGACTGACAGCTGAGGGGCGACTGACAGCTGAGGGGACTGACAGCTGAGGGGCGACTGACAGCTGAGGGGGCTGACAGCTGAGGGGGCTGACAGCTGAGAGGACTGACAGCTGAGGGGCGACTGACAGCTGAGGGGGCTGACAGCTGAAGGGGTCTGACAGCTGGTGGGACTGAGAGCTGAGGGGGACTGACAGCTAACGGGACTGACAGCTGAGGGGGCTGACAGCTGAAGGGACTGACAGCTGAGGGGACTGACAGCTGAGGGGACTGACAGCTGAGGGGGCTGACAGCTGAGGGGACTGACAGCTGAGGGGCGACTGACAGCTGAGGGGGCTGACAGCTGAAGGGGACTGACAGCTGGTGGGACTGACAGCTGAGGGGGGACTGACAGCTAACGGGACTGACAGCTGAGGGGGGGACTGACAGCTGAGGGGGGGACTGACAGCTAACGGGACTGACAGCTGAGGGGGCTGACAGCTGAATGGGACTGACAGCTGAGGGGACTGACAGCTGATGGGACTGACAGCTGAGGGGACTGACAGCTGAGGGGACTGACAGCTGAGGGGCGACTGACAGCTGAGGGGGCTGACAGCTGAAGGGGACTGACAGCTGGTGGGACTGACAGCTGAGGGGGGACTGACAGCTAACGGGACTGACAGCTGAGGGGGCTGACAGCTGAAGGGGACTGACAGCTGAGGGGACTGACAGCTGAGGGGACTGACAGCTGAGGGGGCTGACAGCTGAGGGGACAGACAGCTGAGGGGCGACTGACATCTGAAGGGGACTGACAGCTGAGGGGGCTGACAGCTGAGGGGCTGACAGCTGAAGGGGACTGACAGCTGAGGGGACTGACAGCTGAGGGGCCTGACAGCTGAGGGGGGACTGACAGATGAGGGGCCTGACAGCTGAGGGGACTGACAGCTGAGGGGGACTGACAGCTGAGGGGACTGACAGCTGAGGGGGACTGACAGCTGAGGGGGCTGACAGCTGAGGGGGACTGACAGGTGAGTGGCCTGACAGCTGAGGGGACTGACAGCTGAGGGGGCTGACAGCTGAGGGGACTGACAGGTGAGTGGCCTGACAGCTGAGGGGGCTGAGAGCTGAGGGGGCTGAGAGCTGAGGGGCCTGACAGCTGAGGGGGACTGACAGCTGAGGGGGACTGACAGCTGAGGGGCTGACAGCTGAGGAGCCTGACAACTGAGGGGCCTGACAGCTGAGGGGCCTGACAGCTGAGGGGCCTGACAACTGAGTGGACTGACAGCTAAGGGGGCCTGACAACTGAGGGGCCTGACAGCTGAGGGGCCTGACAGCTGAGGGGCCTGACAGCTGAGGCGCTTGACAGCTGAGTGGACTGACAGCTGAGGGCCCTGACAGCTGAGGGGCTGACAGCTGAGTGGGCTGACAGCTGAGGGGGCTGACAGCTGAGGGGCCTGACAACTGAGGGGCCTGACAGCTGAGGGGGCTGACAGCTGAGGGGCCTGACAACTGAGGGGCCTGACAGCTGAGGGGCTTGACAGCTGAGTGGACTGACAGCTGAGGGGCCTGACACCTGAGGGGCCTGACAGCTGAGTGGACTGACAGCTGAGGGGACTGACACCTGAGGGGGCTGACAACTGAGTGGACTGACAGCTGAGTGGACTGACAGCTGAGGGGCCTGACACCTGAGGGGGCTGACAACTGAGTGGACTGACAGCTGAGGGGACTGACAGCTGAGGGGACTGACAGCTGAGGGGCCTGACACCTGAGGGGGCTGACAACTGAGTGGACTGACAGCTGAGGGGACTGACAGCTGAGGGGCCTGACACCTGAGGGGGCTGACAACTGAGTGGACTGACTGCTGAGGGGACTGACAGCTGAGGGGCCCTGACAGCTGAGGGGGACTGACAGCTGAGGGGGCTGACAGCTGAGGGGGCTGACAGCTGAGGGGCCTGACAGCTGAGGGGCCTGACAGCTGAGGGGCCTGACAGCTGAGGGGCCTGTCAGCAGAGGGGTCTGACAACTGAGGGACTGACAGCTGAGTGGACTGACAGCTGAGGGGCCTGACAGCTGAGGGGCCTGACAGCTGAGAGGCCTGACAGCTGAGTGGACTGACAGCTGAGGGGCCTGACAGCTGAGTGGGCTGACAGCTGAGGGGCCTGACAGCTGAGGGGCCTGACAGCTGAGGGGACTGACAACTGAGGGGCCTGACAGCTGAGGGGACTGACAGCTGAGGGGACTGACAACTGAGGGGCCTGACAGCTGAGGGGACTGACAGCTGAGGGGCCTGACAGCTGAGGGGCTGACAGCTGAGGGGCCTGACAACTGAGGGGCCTGACAGCTGAGGGGACTGACAGCTGAGGGGGCTGACAGCTGAGGGGACTGACAGGTGAGGGGCCTGACAGCTGAGGGGCCTGACAGCTGAGGGCCTGACAACTGAGTGGACTGACAGCTGAGTGGACTGACAGCTGAGGGGCCTGACAGCTGAGGGGCCTGACAGCTGAGTGGACTGACAGCTGAGGGGCCTGACAGCTGAGTGGACTGACAGCTGAGGGGGCCTGACAGCTGAGTGGACTGACAGCTGAGTGGACTGACAGCTGAGGGGCCTGACAGCTGAGTGGACTGACAGCTGAGGGGCCTGACAACTGAGTGGACTGACAGCTGAGTGGACTGACAGCTGAGGAGCCTGACAGCTGAGGGGCCTGACAGCTGAGTGGACTGACAGCTGAGGGGCCTGACAGCTGAGGGGCCTGACAACTGAGTGGACTGACAGCTGAGGGCCCTGACAGCTGAGGGGCCTGACAGCTGAGTGGACTGACAGCTGAGGGGCCTGACAGCTGAGGGGCCTGACAGCTGAGGGGCCTGACAGCTTAGGGGCCTGACAGCTGAGGGCCTGACAGCTGACGGGCTTGACAACTGAGTGGACTGACAGCTGAGGGGACTGACAGCTGAGGGGCCTGACAGCTAAGGGGCCTGACAGCTGAGGGGCCTGACAGCTGTAGCTAGTGGACTGAAAACTGAGGGGCCTGACAGCTGAGGGGCCTGACAACTGTGTGGACTGACAGCTGAGGGGACTGACAGCTGAGGGGCCTGACTGCTGAGGGGCCTGACAGCTGCAGCTAGTGGACTGACAGCTGAGGGGCCTGACAGCTGAGGGCCTGACAACTGAGTGGACTGACAGCTGAGGAGACTGACAGCTGAGGGGCCTGACATCTGAGTGGATTGACAGCTGAGGGGTCTGACAGCTGAGGGGCCTGACAGCTGAGGGCGACTGACAGCTGAGTGGACTGACAGCTGAGGGGCCGGACAGCTGAGGGGCCTGACAGCTAAGGGGCCTGACAGCTGAGGGGCCTGACAGCTGAGGGGCCTGACAGCTGAGGGGCCTGACAGCTGAGGGGCCTGACAGCTGAAGGGCCTGACAACTGAGTGGACTGACAGCTGAGGGGACTGACAGCTGAGGGGCCTGACAGCTGAGGGGCCTGACAGCTGAGGCGCCTGACAGCTGCAGCTAATGGACTGACAGCTGAGGGGCCTGACAGCTGAGGGGCCTGACAACTGAGTGGACTGAGAGCTGAGGGGACTGAGAGCTGAGGGGCCTGACTGCTGAGGGGCCTGACAGCTGAGGGGCCTGACAACTGAGTGGACTGAGAGCTGAGGGGCCTGACAGCTGAGGGGCCTGACAGCTGAGGGGCCTGACAGCTGAGGGGCCTGACAACTGAGTGGACTGACAGCTGAGGGGACTGACAGCTGAGGGGCCTGACAACTGAGTGGACTGACAGCTGAGGGGCCTGACAGCTGAGGGGCCTGACAGCTGAGGGGACTGACAGCTGAGGGGGCCTGACAGCTGAGTGGACTGACAGCTGAGGGGCCTGACAGCTGAGTGGACTGACAGCTGAGGGGCCTGACAGCTGAGGGGCCTGACAGCTGAGGGGCCTGACAGCTGAGTGGACTGACAGCTGAGGGGCCTGACAACTGAGGGGCCTGACAGCTGAGGGGACTGAGAGCTGAGGGGCCTGACTGCTGAGGGGCCTGACAGCTGAGGGGCCTGACAGCTGCAGAGCTAGTGGACTGACAGCTGAGTGGACTGACAGCTGAGGGGACTGACAGCTGAGGGGCCTGACAACTGAGTGGACTGACAGCTGAGGGGCCTGACAGCTGAGGGGCCTGACAGCTGAGGGGACTGACAGCTGAGGGGGCCTGACAGCTGAGTGGACTGACAGCTGAGGGGCCTGACAGCTGAGGGGCCTGACAGCTGAGGGGCCTGACAGCTGAGGGGCCTGACAACTGAGGGGCCTGACAGCTGAGGGGACTGACAGCTGAGGGGCCTGACAGCTGAGTGGACTGACAGCTGAGGGGCCTGACAGCTGAGTGGACTGACAGCTGAGGGGCCTGACAGCTGAGGGGCCTGACAGCTGAGGGGCCTGACAGCTGAGTGGCCTGACAGCTGAGTGGACTGACAGCTGAGGGGCCTGACAACTGAGGGGCCTGACAGCTGAGGGGACTGACAGCTAAGTAGACAGCGCTTCGGATTCGTAGTACTGAGTTTCCGGGTTCGAAACAAATGGGCAGGGTTTCTTTTACACTGATGCACCTGTTCTCCTAGCAGTAAATAGGTACCTGGGAGTTAGACAGCTGCTACGGGCTGCTTCCTGGGGGTGTGTGTAACAAAAAGGAGACCTGGTCGAGGACCGGACCGCGGGGACGCTAAGCCCCGAAATCATCTCAAGATAACTTGACCGGCGCTTGGCTGTGGAGTAAGCAGCACCAGCGTGGAGTCCACCACCAGGACCAGCGTGGAGTCCACCACCAGGACCAGCGTGGAGTCCACCACCAGTACTAGAGTAAGCAGCACCAGCGTGGAGTCCACCACCAGGACCAGCGTGGAGTCCACCACCAGCACCAGCGTGGAGTCCACCACCAGCACCAGCGTGGAGTCCACCACCAGGACCAGCGTGGAGTCCACCACCAGGACCAGCGTGGAGTCCACCACCAGGACCAGCGTGGAGTCCACCACCAGTACTAGAGTAAGCAGCACCAGCGTGGAGTCCACCACCAGGACCAGCGTGGAGTCCACCACCAGTACTAGAGTAAGCAGCACCAGTATGGAGGCCCCCACCAGCACCAGCATGGAGTCCACCACCAGGACCTGAGGGACAACCAGAACACTCTCCGAGTGATGATGGTGATGCCTTACATATCACACCTGACTCTCCTCTCACATGTAACTCTCCTCCCTCCCTCCCCGGGCCCTGAGTGAGTGGAAAGTCCCGCTTGTCAAGCCTTGTGTTCAGTACACAACAGTATAGGCCGTGACTGTTGACCGCCCCCGCATGTCAAGCCTAGTGTTCAGTACACAACAGTATAGGGCGTGACTGTTGACCGCCCCCGCATGTCAAGCCTAGTGTTCAGTACACAACAGTATAGGCCGTGACTGTTGACCGCCCCCGCATGTCAAGCCTAGTGTTCAGTACACAACAGTATAGGCCGTGACTGTTGACCGCCCCCGCATGTCAAGCCTAGTGTTCAGTACACAACAGTATAGGGCGTGACTGTTGCCTGCCCCCGCCCACGCCACCGCTCCTGGTCAAACAACACGACGCCCTCTCCCTCGTCCCGGCGCCGCCCGTCTCATGCTCCCTAAACATTAATTCCTTCGTTTTACCGGGAAAATAAAGGCCAAATATTTTAATCATTATCATTTATACAATTAGCGGTCGCAGCATGACGCTTGAAGGGAATTACATCCTGCTGATCCTTCAGTGATGACCTCGTCTACATTGTTGACACAACTGTTAACTTGCTTGTGTCTAGTTGTGATCCATGCTACCACCAGTGGTGGTGATGCTACCACCACTGGTGATCAAGCAACCACCACTGGTGATGAAGCAATCACCACTCTTGATGAAGTCTTCCTCAGTCCCTGAGAGTGACTGAGGACGATTCTCAGATACATTTATAAATATTCAGTAAATACTGAGACGAGCACGGTGGGAGATGGCTAAGCATCTCATAATGAATGTCATCTGAACCCGCCGCCGTAGAACCGCAGAGGGTCGGGGCAGACTAGAGTTTGGAGAGAGAGAAAGGATCGTTATAGGGGAGGCAGAAGTTGAGTGTGAAAATCTAAGGGACACGGTTCAAGAAGCGGTTTACGAGTAAGAAAAGAAGGAGGAAGATGAGAACCAGAGCTAACAGTCAAAACGTGGGAACCCAGTTCGGTGGGAACCGCCACTGGATCCGCTACAACGGAACCTCGGAGTTGAAGGACTGGCGAGACATCTGGAACAAACTTACCCGCTACCTTGCGGAATTTCTTTGAGATCTAGGAGAGAGAAGTGTCAACCATAATGGTGGAGACACTATTTCCAATTCTCATATTTAGCTCTACGAATGGCCTTATGGGTCACTGCACTCGCCTTCCAAAACAAAATAAAAGAATCAGGCATTTGTCAGCATCGTTGTTTCTTCCAGGCTGCCTGCTTACAGCAGACAGCATGATCACAGTTTGAATTTCACCATGGAACACACTTCCAGGTGCCCTGGGAGGTGGAGCGAGGAACGTGGAGAGTAGAGGGCAGCGTCGAATACGGTGTCAAGAAAAAGGATTAGCGCTAGAGATAAAGGGAGATCACAGAGGTCAGGAAGAGTAGTGTGTAAGGTGAGTAGATTCCAGTCAGCCTTGGCAAACTGCGACCTAGGGAAGAAGAGGTGAGGGTGAAAAGAGAAGGTAACAAGGATGGAGAAATGGTCACTGTTATGGAGGTCATCAAGAATCCACCATGTGAAGTCAAAATAAATAGAAAATGAACAGAGAGAAAGGTCAAGGCAGGAAAGGGTATGAGTGCGTGAGTCAACATAAGTGGGTTCACCAGAATTCAGAAGAGACAGAGAAGAGAAGCAAAGAGGACAAATGGTTAAAAAAGGCGGCCTCGAGAGTTTGCCAGAGGGTATGCCGACAGTTAAAATCACCCAACAGGAGCACAGGCGCCGGTAAGAAGTCCACCAGGTGTATAAGATCAGGAAGAGAAAACAGGACAATTGGGGTAGGTCAATGGAAGAGACTGTGTATCATATTCTTACAAAGATACGGGCAGCAGAGGACTAAATGTGCAGCTGAAAAAGTAGGGAAACAAAGAGAATATCATGACAGATCAAGAGAGCAGTAGAGTTACAGGTCCCAGCAAAAACTTGAGAAGAAGAGAGAAAGGAATAATTTCGAAGGCGACCAGGACGAGCACCAAGCATCGGCTCCTGAAGACAGACACAAGGCAGTGAAACCTGAGAGATCAGGATTTGGAGTTCATGGAAGTAGCATAAAAGCCACGAATATTCCGCTGAAGAATAGACATAGTCAAAAACATAAATAATAGGAAAAAAGACAAACTAATTCAAAGATGAACACAGGATACTAGGGAGAATCAGGCACAGGTTAAGTGAAATCAGGGTGTGGGGGCATAGGTAAATCAGATGATATAGTTGAGGGGGCAGGAGGAGGGGATACACCCAGACTGACAGTCTTGGGTGTCAGGAGACCTCGGAGATGGATGGTCAATGCAATGGGGATCGAAGGACAGTAACAGTGAAGTACATTTGATCAAAGACAACGTCAGAGGGAGAATCAAGGGCTGCGGGAATCACCATTGCAGGGTCAGTTGACTCCGCCACAGAGATGGGGGCAGAGGCAGGGACAGAGATGGAGGTGGAAAGCTGGCGATCGACCGACGGCTTCTTACCAGCCGGGAAGAAAGATGGAGAGGAGACAGGTTTACGCTTCTGAGTTACAGGCGTGCCAGCAGCAAGATGCTGTGGGATAGCCTCCACAGTCTCAGAAGGAGAGGAAGAACGAGAGTAGATAACACGAAGGCGACCGGGAGGAGGATGGACATCAGCCTGGAGGGTCAAGTGTCGTAGAGGGCCAAAAAACTGAGGGAAGGGCTGAGAAGAGAGACTGGGTTGAGATGGGAAGGCCACAGTGGACAAAGAAGAGGGAGGAGGTGGAGAGGTAACACTGAACTGAGCAGAAGACGACTGGGAGGGAAGGGTGGAAACACAAGGCGGTGAACCGTGAGGAAGATCCATGGGGTCAGAATGGAGAAGAGCAGAAGACAGGGAGCTGGTGGAGGTACTGGGGTCTATGGGTCTAGCCCTGCCAAGCATGTGGGAGGGGAGTAGAGAGGGTCAGTCAGGTAGTTAACAGAGAAGCCTGGTCTGGACCCAATGTAGTCGGGGCTACGGAGCCGATCTTCCATCACCGGCTGACTTGGGGCCGGGTTGCCCACCCCACAAGAAAACGGTTGAAAAACTGTTGTGGAATTGAGAACAGGGTGGGGAGGAGAAGGGTGATGCAACACACGAGCCCAAGTCATGTCAGAGATAGAGTTAAGGCGTCGAACTTGGCGTCTTGCCTCAGGGAAAGAAATCTGATCACGATGTTTTAAATTGGGGATGGCTTCCTCACAGGCGATGGATGGCTTGGGACTCCACACAAGGGGAACAGGGCACCTCGCTAGTGCATCGCAAAAGACCATATCCAAATTTCCAGCACCTATTGATTTGCAATGGCGAGGAGAGGGAATGTATTCCTGAACGGAGCATCTGGCATCAGCAAAAATAACGGAGGACGGAAGGGACCTACCATCAAAAGTGATTTTGACTGCCCGAAGAGACTGACGACTACGAAGGGGTCGAGTGAACATATCAATCTGGAGGATGGCCTTGGTAGTCAATAATATATTTAATATTCAAGTGACAGACTTTTGGCTCTCTATCTCCAATGTGTGTGTTTTGGCTCTCTATCTCACAGTCACTGTGCCAGTGCTGGCATTTAACTGAGCATGTTTGGAGACCTGAACAAGTGTCTCACTAATACAGGACAATGATACCAAAGGGGTCTGCTGCCTCCTCAGAAGGGTCTAGAACTACACATAGGCATAAAGCTTACACATATCCCACAGCAGGTGGAATTAAAAGTGACAAGAGTATCAACTGAATCAACCGGGTGTTTATGGATGTGTAAATAATCAGGTCGTGTATAATGTGAGAAAGGTCAAAATACTTAGTCCACTTGGCAGTATCAAGCAAATTTTGTTACGTCGATGAGTTCACCGACAGGAGGAATCATGCACACTTGAGTGCGAGAGGTACGACGCCGAGTTCCTGCAGTATGAGCGGGGTTAAAAGGCACAGTTGTCACAACAAGAGATGGAGCCACTCCAGGTGACGAGGTGGTCACCACTGGGGACTTGGGTCTAGCCCTGCCAAACAAGTGGGAGGGGAGTAGAGAGGGTCAGTCAGGAGAGTTAACAGAGGAGCCTGGTCTGGGCCCAATGTAGTCGGGGCTACGGAGCCGATCTTCCATCACCGGCTGACTTGGGGCCGGGTTGCCCACCCCACAAGCCTGTGTAAGAGAAGCCAGTTCGGTCTCCATACAATATTAATATAAAAAGTCTGCGTCTCGGAGCTAAGACCTACCCGGGCTGTGTAAAAATATCCTTTTACCCTATGCACTTCTTAGCCCTACTTTGGGCATTAGACATGAAATGATTAATTTTCCCACACAAGTCAGGCACCGCGTTGGGTCCCAGAATGTGAGATTTTACTGGTTAATGGGATTTGGATTCTAATATTTGCCTTCAACAAACAAATGAATACACTCGGGAGGCGTGAGCAAGACGCCAAAGATCTAAGTATTTCTGGTGGAGGTGAAGGCCAGGGCGGTATTCAATTCCACAAACAATACCAGAGTTTCATTACTTGGGTCGTTCTCTCTGCAACTTGCTTGCAAGCAAATCTAACAGGTAGAGGATGGGTTCTCACACCGAATTTTATATTCAGGGTTTGAGGCTCTGGGCTGGATCCTGAGCCAACTCAAATTAATGACAATACCAAGTAACAAATGATGAAATATGGTGGGCAGTACTGCAGAGCCAGGAATAACACCAATGGTACGTGTAACAAAATAAATGAATTTATTCAACAACTTACTAAAACACAACTAATGACCCACATTAGTTACGTTACTCAAGAGTGTGACCTCAACCACTGTCCCAACACCTCCTCGCAGCAGCAGCAGGAGGAGCCCGTCCCAGCCACTCTGACAGGTGCAAGAGACACAACAGTCTCCACCCACTGGACAGGTCGTGAACAAAAGTGAACTAACCTGAACACTTGGTGAACACTTGACAATTACTGTAGTCGCCACTGGCAGTGTCACAACACTTGGTGAACACTTGACAATTACTGTAGTCACCACTGGCAGTGTCACAACACTTGGTGAACACTTGACAATTACTGTAGTCACCACTGGCAGTGTCACAACACTTGGTGAACACTTGACAATTACTGTAGTCACCACTGGCAGTGTCACAACACTTGGTGAACACTTGACAATTACTGTAGTCACCACTGGCAGTGTCACAACACTTGGTGAACACTTGACAATTACTGTAGTCACCACTGGCAGTGTCACAACACTTGGTGAACACTTGACAATTACTGTAGTCACCATTGGCAGTATCACAACACTTCATCAACACAAGAAATTTACACACGAAAATATATACAAATGACACAATGTTACCAATACATTACATCACTATGAATTAATTAATTACGAAATTAATTTACATTAAATCACTCTATCACTCATAATGTCAACAATCAATCAATCAATTTCCCACTTTACGTTACCACACTGTCACTCAGCTAACAATCAATTAGTTACGTTAGTTAAACTATCACACAGTCAATCAACAACCAATTATAATCAATAGTTCAATAATTAAAACAATTAACAACACAATTATTACTTACCACACAGACCAAACAACAACAAGATTACTTGACAACACAACCACGATAATCACACAATAATAATATTAATATAATTACACCACCAATTAATATTAATATAATTACACCAGGGAGCCGGCGAGAAACAATGGGCAGAGTTTCTTTCACCCTATGCCCCTGTTACCTAGCAGTAAAATAGGTACCTGGGTGTTAGTCAGCTGTCACGGGCTGCTTCCTGGGGGTGGAGGCCTGGTCGAGGACCGGGCCGCGGGGACACTAAAAGCCCCGAAATCATCTCAAGATAACCTCAAGATAACCACCTTCCTTACATGTGACCAGGACGACCGTAGTAATTCATCTCTCAACACTTCCTGTAACACATGTTAAACATTTCTCTCTCAAATGTGTTATATAATAATGTTCACACACACACACACACACACACACACACACACACCACACACCACACACACACACACACATGTGTTGTGTGTGTGTGTTGCATTACTAGTGTGTGTGTGTGTTACTGTGTGTGTGTTGCATTACTAAATGCAAAGTAATGAAACTAGGCAGTGGAAACAGGAGGCCAGACACAGGATACAGAATAGGAGATGAAGTACTTAATGAAACGGACAGAGAGAAAGATCTAGGAGTTGATATCACACCAAACCTGTCTCCTGAAGCCCACATAAAAAGGATAACATCTGCGGCATATGCGAGGCTGGCTAACATCAGAACAGCGTTCAGGAACCTGTGTAAGGAATCATTCAGAATCTTGTACACCACATATGTAAGACCAATCCTGGAGTATGCAGCCCCAGCATGGAGCCCGTACCTTGTCAAGCACAAGACGAAGCTGGAAAAAGTCCAAAGGTATGCCACTAGACTAGTCCCAGAACTAAGAGGCATGAGTTACGAGGAAAGGCTGCGGGAAATGCACCTTACGACACTGGAAGACAGAAGAGTAAGGGGAGATATGATCACAACCTACAAAATCCTCAGAGGAATCGACCGGGTAGACAAGGACAAACTATTCAACACTGGGGGGACGCGAACAAGGGGACACAGGTGGAAACTGAGTACCCACATGAGCCACAGAGACGTTAGAAGGAACTTTTTCAGTGTCAGAGTAGTTAACGGATGGAATGCTTTAGGCAGTGATGTGGTGGAGGCTGACTCCATACACAGTTTCAAGTGTAGATATGATAGAGCCCAGTAGGCTCAGGAATCTGTACACCAGTTGATTGACAGTTGAGAGGCGGGACCAAAGAGCCAAAGCTCAACCCCCGCAAGCACAAATAGGTGAGTACAAATAGGTGAGTACACACACACACACACACACACACACACACAACACACACACACACGTGACCCGTCACTCCAGTAGTGGCCTGACCTCGTAAGATTAAGAGGTGTCACTCCCTGATCTGACAGTTTAACACGTCCACACTCTCCTTGGATCACAAGACGGAGTAAGACCGTGGCGAGATATACTCTGATGGATGCCGAGATTGGTGATTACTTAGCACCAAACATTAATATCTGCACAACACTTTAAGTAACCCTGGTCTTAGTACTTACATTCACTCACACCATTCACGCACTCTGCTGTCATTGATGATCCAGGTGGCAGGTAGACTGTGGATTTAAGTGAGGGAACTCAGCATTGTATCCTTCAGTGTTGGATAAGGTTTGACCTCTAGCTTGTCCAGATCAGTCCCGGAGATAACTGGGTTGTACCACAGGAGCTGGTCACTCTGACACGACCGTCAGTAGCTCTAGTGTATATGACTCCCCCTCTCTCAACAGTCTCTCAGAATGGTGGTACATAAACAAACTCAGTGAGGATTTAAATGGGCGCGCTCACACGCACGCACCGTTTCCCGTTTTCTGTGCGGCGCGGCTATGAACGCACCCACGAACGCACCCCACACACCTGGGCGAGAGAGAGGCACTCAAACACCCTCCTCTAGTCTCCTTTATATAGAGAAACGTCACTCGTTCGCTATCGCCAGAAGCTTTCCACACTTCTGGGATATTTCCCACTTGTCAGTCACAACTGACCTCCCTGATGACCCAGGTCACTACTGACCTCCCTGATGACCCAGGTCACTACTGACCTCCCTGATGACCCAGGTCACTACTGACCTCCCTGATGACCCAGGTCACAACTGACCTCCCTGATGACCCAGGTCACTACTGACCTCCCTGATGACCCAGGTCACTACTGACCTCCCTGATGACCCAGGTCACAACTGACCTCCCTGATGACCCAGGTCACTACTGACCTCCCTGATGACCCAGGTCACTACTGACCTCCCTGATGACCCAGGTCACAACTGACCTCCCTGATGACCCAGGTCACTACTGACCTCCCTGATGACCCAGGTCACTACTGACCTCCCTGATGACCCAGGTCACAACTCACCTGATGACCCAGATCACAACTGACCTCCCTGATGACCCAGGTCACAATGACCTGATGACCCAGGTCACAACTGACCTGATGACCCAGGTCACAACTGACCTGATGACCCAGGTCACAACTGACTGATGACCAGGTCACAACTGACCTGATGACCCAGGTCACAACTGACCTGATGACCCAGGTCACAACTGACCTGATGACCCAGGTCACAACTGACCTGATGACCCAGGTCACAACTGACCTGATGACCCAGGTCACAAAGACCTGATGACCCAGGTCACAACTGACCTGATGACCCAGGTCACAAGACCTGATGACCCAGGTCACAACTGACCTGATGACCCAGGTCACAACTGACCTGATGACCAGGTCACAACTGACCTGATGACCCAGGTCAAACTGACCTGATGACCCAGGTCACAACTGACCTGATGACCAGGTCACAACTGACCTGATGACCCAGGTCACAACTGACCTGATGACCCAGGTCACAAACTGACCTCCCTGATGACCCAGGTCACAACTGACCTGATGACCCAGGTCACAACTGACCTCCATGATGACCAGGTCACAACTGACCTCCCTGATGACCCAGGTCACAACTGACCTCCCTGANACACCCCGGGGAGTGGTCCACGACCCCCTCACCACGACTCCCACCCCGGGGAGTGGTACACGACCCCCTCACCACGAGCCCCTCACCACGACACCCGCCCCGGGGAGTGGTCCACGACCCCCTCACCACGACACCCACCCCGGGGAGTGGTCCACGACACCCTCACCACGACACCCACCCCGGGGAGTGGTACACGACCCCTCACCACGACACCCACCCCGGGAGTGGTACACGACCCCCTCACCACGACACCCACCCCGGGGAGTGGTCCACGACCCCCTCACCACGACACCCCCCCCGGGGAGTGGTCCACGACCCCCTCACCACGACACCCACCCGGGGAGTGGTCCACGACCCCCTCACCACGACACCCACCCCGGGGAGTGGTACACGACCCCCTCACCACGACACCCACCCCGGGGAGTGGTACACGACACCCTCACCACGACACCCTCACCACGACACCCACCCCGGGGAGTGGTACACGACCCCCTCACCACGACACCCACCCCGGGGAGTGGTACACGAGCCCCTCACCACGACACCCACCCCGGGGAGTGGTACACGAGCCCCTCACCACGACACCCACCCCGGGGAGTGGTCCACGACCCCCTCACCACGACTCCCACCCCGGGGAGTGGTACACGACCCCCTCACCACGACACCCACCCCGGGGAGTGGTCCACGACCCCCTCACCACGACACCCACCCCGGGGAGTGGTCCACGACCCCCTCACCACGACACCCACCCCGGGGAGTGGTACACGACCCCCTCACCACGACACCCACCCCGGGGAGTGGTACACGACACCCTCACCACGACACCCTCACCACGACACCCAACCCGGGGAGTGGTACACGACCCCCTCACCACGACACCCACCCCGGGGGGTGGTACACGAGCCCCTCACCACGACACCCACCCCGGGGAGTGGTACACGACCCCCTCACCACGACACCCACCCCGGGGAGTGGTACACGACCCCCTCACCACGACACCCTCACCACGACACCCACCCCGGGGAGTGGTACACGACACCCCCCCGGGAGTGGTACACGACACCCACCCCGGGGAGTGGTACACGAGCCCCTCACCACGACCCCCTCACCACGACACCCACCCGGGGAGTGGTACACGACCCCCTCACCACGACCCCCTCACCACGACCCCCTCACCACGACACCCACCCCGGGGAGTGGTACACGACCCCCTCACCACGACACCCTCACCACGACACCCACCCCGGGGAGTGGTACACGACCCCCTCACCACGACACCCACCCCGGGGAGTGGTACACGACACCCTCACCACGACACCCACCCCGGGGAGTGGTACACGAGCCCCCTCACCACGACACCCACCCCGGGGAGTGGTACACGACACCCTCACCACGACACCCTCACCACGACCCCCTCACCACGACCCCCTCACCACGACCCCCTCACCACGACCCCCTTGTGAGGAGATGTAGAATCTCCTCAGCTAGTTTTCCTAGTTTCTAGAATAGGCTAGTCGCTCTAGGGACTCTAGAAACTGTAGCTTTCAAATTTACATATACTTGTTGGGTGTCATATGAAAGCTTATGTTAAATGCTGTCAGTTAAAACTAGTTAGAGGTCTGTGATTGCTCTGTAGAGAGAATTACAGCAAAATTTTCCTGTTCTGTGAAACAGAGAGGGTAGTATAACAAAAACCGTTAGAGGTGGAGGGGGGACAGTGGGGCGAACGCTGCCTCCCCCCCACCAAGGGAGACGTTGAGACGTTGTGTTAGGCCTCACCCTCCTTGTGACGTCACGCCACGCCACAGGCGAGGGGCACGTTTGATTGGTCTAGGCACCCCTGCTCCTATGCCGAGTTTTGGCGCGAAAAGCTGTGATTGGAAGCGGCATGTGGTACCGTGCCGGCTTCCTGCTGATTGGTCAAGACAAGGTAGGGGGAGAAATAGGGGGATGTGGGCCTCTCGGGCCCGCCATAGAAGGTAGTTTGAATTGGGCAGCCAGGGTGTGAGTAGTGTCTAGGTGAGGGGTGGCGGGCCTGCCACCCCCACCACCGTTATCGCTCCTGTCGTTCTGTTTACTCATATTGCATGGCACTCCAGCCACCCTGGGTGTGTCGAAGCCCAAAATTGCGAGAAACTGGGACTTGGACTTTGAATTGCGCCCGACGTCGTCCATGGGGAGGTGACGCCGGCCAGTGTCACTCCTGTAACCCCAGTGTAAGAGCGAGTCATGCTCTGGTATGATGGGGTTGTTAGTGATTCCCCATCCAAGTGTGTATGGCACGCGCCCGCCCACCGCCCACGGGCACCCGCCGGCCGCCCAGTCACCCACCCATGCGGCCCGGCCCGGGCCAGGCCCAGGCCACCCACCTTACACCGCGCGCGAGCTGCTCGGGTGGGGTGGGGTGGGGTGCTGTGACGTCACGCGCCACCCGTGGCCACCCTCCTGAAGGCCACGCAGTGGCCACATGTTGGCCACCACCTTTGGCCACCCCCTTGGCCACATTCCCAGGACAGCCTAAGGCCACATCTTGTCGACGCACGAGGAGCAAGCTAAGTGTTGACAGCCAGGTGGTAAGGACCTGGGAAATGAGGAAATGTGTGGACGGAAACGTGAGTACTTTATCGGTGTCTCAGATTAGTGGAAATCATAGTAGAAAAGTTGTGTGAGCCCCTAGCCCGGCCAGGCTAGGGAAGTAGCTGAGACGCCCGTCTGTGGCATGCCCAGGTGACTGTGGGGCAGTACCTGGAGTGGGAAATTGTCACTGTAAATCACGTAGTGTTATAATTATATATCTGTAGATATATTGTTGTGTGTAGACTGACTGGAGTTTGGGACCAGTCAGTGTAGAGAAATCATCATATAAATGATCCAGTCTGGCGATTCTGTATAATCGTCCAGCCTTGGTTAGTGCCATGGTACCTCATTATGTAATTAGGCCAGGTTAGAGTTAATTAAGCAGGCCCGTGGGGCAGGGTTATTAGTGGATATCCTGAGGTCTGTATATGTCCTGGTGATTAATTTACATTGTTTATGTAAGGCATTTCCATGTGTTTCATTTGCATGATTGTTGTACTGTGTTGTGTGGTGAGTCAGTAGATGTGATCGCTGACTGATTGCCTAATGATGTCATTAGCATGGGGGGCATGCTGACGGTATCATTATGTGCAGGTTTGTGCAGTGTTATCAGGTATACGATATTACTGTCCTAGGAACTGTGTTGAGGATTTAAAGGGACCCTTTGAGTTTCAGGGAAATTCTCAGTCACTTAATGGGAGCGAGCAATTTGTTAATTTGCCTAATTATGGGAGAATTAGTGCCAGCTGTCCGCGTAGAGCGACGGTGTCTTATATTAACGTATATTGTCTTGCTGAAGCCACCGGGATCGGGCGATCTTTTGCAACGTTTGCAAGATTAGAGGGACAGTAAGATTGGTATACCTTGAGTATTGCAAAACCGTGTGTTATCACTGTGTGGGCATAGTAATTAACGAGTTGCAGTAGTCGCAACTGTATGTGGGCAGTGCTATTTTATGTTTTGCATGCCATTATATGTGTGACCTGTGTAGCCTTAGGGTTACTTTGTTTCTTTGAGTTGTGTGGAGTACTTAAGGATTCAGTGAGTTAATTAGGGGTAATTAACTGGATAAGGGGGTGCACACTTGAAGTTGTTGAATGAGTGAGTGCTGTTATGGGAGAACAGTGCTGAACTTGAGCTTGTGGGAATACGTGTCCGGTGCAATTAATTGTCCGTGTGACAATTAATTGACCACTCTAGCTAATTATGTAATTAGCATTCTCATCATGAATTCACGTAGTGGGAGAGGATCTGTCAGAGTCTGTCAGTGATAGTGTTACGTCAGTTGCTCGAGACTAACTGCCTTTCAGGGTTGGGGCAATTAGTGGCTCATGATAATTAGTGGAGTAATTAACGTCTGGAGTCTTGAGGACTCAGATGACTCGGTAAAGCGAGGTCATGGGGTTAGCATAATACGTTATATTAATCATATTCTGTCTGGTGACAGTGGATTAAGTTGGCACTCATTNCATCTCCAGAGAACACCACAGAGTACAGAGAGGTGTCTCGAGATGAAGTGGAAAAATTACTCAAGGGGCTACAAAAGCAAGAAATAAAGCGGTTGGACATAGATGAGGTTTCATCTGGGTGCTGAGAGCATATGCAAGTGAGCTGAGCATCCAACGTCAGTGATATTTGAGATATCTTTGTGCACAGGAAATATAGCAGATATATGGGCAAAGGCAAACATAGTTACAGTCTATAAAAATGGTAGCAGAGAAGACCCTCTAATTATACACTCGTACCATTAACAAGTGTGGTGTGTCAAAACACTAGAAAAATAGTTAAAGTCAAATGGGTGAAACCTAGAGAGTACTGACATAATAACAGACAGACAGTATGGGTTTTGAACAGGAAGATCCTGTCTAACAAATCTACTAAATTTTGATGAGTCCAGAGATACTACAGGGAAAGTGTTATGTGTGTGTACTTACTATTGTGCTTGCGGGGGTTGAGCTTTGGCTCTTTGGTCCCGTCTCTCACTGTCAATCAACTGGGTGTACAGAATCCTGAGTCAACTGGGCTCTATCAATCTACATTTGAAACTGTGTATGGAGTCAGCCTCCACCACATAACTGCCTAATGCATTCCATCCGTTAACTACTCTGACACTGAAAAGTTCTTTCTAACGTCCCTGTGACTCATGTGGTACTCGGTTCCACATGTGTCCCCTTGTTCGAGTACCCCCATGTTAAACAATCTATCTTCATTTACGCTGTCGATTCCTCTTAGAACTGTGTATGTAGTGATTATGTCTCCCCAGTAACTCTGCCTCTCCCTAACTTTGCCTCTCCCATAACTCTGCCTCTCCCTAACTCTGCCTCTCCCTAACTCTGCCTCTCCCATAACTCTGCCTCTCCCATAACTCTGCCTCTCCCTAACTCTGCCTCTCCCTAACTCTGCCTCTCCCTAACTCTGCCTCTCCCCTAACTCTGCCTCTCCCTAACTCTGCCTCTCCCTAACTCTGCCTCTCCCTAAACTCTGACTCTCCCTAACTCTGCCTCTCCCTAACTCTGCCTCTCCCCTAACTCTGCCTCTCCCTAACTCTGCCTCTCCCTAACTCTGCCTCTCCCTAACTCTGCCTCTCCCTAACTCTGCCTCTCCCATAACTCTGCCTCTCCCTAACTCTGCCTCTCCCTAACTCTGCCTCTCCCATAACTCTGCCTCTCCCCTAACTCTGCCTCTCCCATAACTCTGCCTCTCCCTAACTCTGCCTCTCCCTAACTCTGCCTCTCCATAACTCTGCCTCTCCCATAACTCTGCTCTCCCTAACTCTGCCCTCCCTAACTTGCCTCTCCCTAACTCTGCCTCTCCCATAACTTGCCTCTCCATAACTCTGCCTCTCCATAACTCTGCCTCTCCCATAACTCTGCCTCTCCCTAACTCTGCCTCTCCCTAACTCTGCCTCTCCCTAACTCTGCCTCTCCCTAACTCTGCCTCTCCCATAACTCTGCCTCTCCCTAACTCTGCCTCTCCCTAACTCTGCCTCTCCCCTAACTCTGCCTCTCCCTAACTCTGCCTCTCCCCACTCTGCCTCTCCCCTAACTCTGCCTCTCCCCTAACTCTGCCTCTCCCAACTCTGCCTCTCCCATAACTCTGCCTCTCCCATAACTCTGCCTCTCCATAACTCTGCCTCTCCCTAACTCTGCCTCTCCCCTAACTGCCTCTCCCATAACTCTGCCTCTCCCATAACTCTGCCTCCCCCATAACTCTGCCTCTCCATAACTCTGCCTCTCCCATAACTCTGCCTCTCCCATAACTCTGCCTCTCCCTAACTCTGCCTCTCCCCTAACTCTGCCTCTCCCATAACTCTGCCTCCCATAACTCTGCCTCCCCCATAACTTGCCTCTCCCCTAACTCTGCCTCTCCCTAACTCTGCCTCTCCCATAACTCTGCCTCTCCCATAACTCTGCCTCTCCCTAACTCTGCCTCTCCCCTAACTCTGCCTCTCCATAACTCTGCCTCTCCCATAACTCTGCTCCCCCCATAACTCTGCCTCTCCCATAACTCTGCCTCTCCCATAACTCTGCCTCTCCCATAACTCTGCCTCTCCCTAACTCTGCCTCTCCCCTAACTCTGCCTCTCCCATAACTCTGCCTCTCCCATAACTCTGCCTCCCCCATAACTCTGCCTCTCCCCTAACTCTGCCTCTCCCCAACTCTGCCTCTCCCTAACTCTGCCTCTCCCCTAACTCTGCCTCTCCCTAACTCTGCCTCTCCCTAACTCTGCCTCTCCCATAACTCTGCCTCCCTAACTCTGCCTCTCCCTAACTCTGCCTCTCCCATAACTCTGCCTCTCCCCTAACTCTGCCTCTCCCATAACTCTGCCTCTCCCTAACTCTGCCTCTCCCTAACTCTGCCTCTCCCATAACTCTGCCTCTCCCATAACTCTGCCCCTCCCTAACTCTGCCTCTCCCTAACTCTGCCTTCCCTAACTCTGCCTCTCCCATAACTCTGCCTCTCCCATAACTCTGCCTCTCCCATAACTCTGCCTCTCCCATAACTCTGCCTCTCCCTAACTCTGCCTCTTCCCCTAACTCTGCCTCCCCATAACTCTGCTCCCCCCATAACTCTGCCTCTCCCATAACTCTCTCAATCCTACTCTCTCCATATACATCTAATGTACTCTGAATTGATCAAGCCACCACAGGGGAGATGAAACATTGACGGATGCAGCATGATGGAGATGGAAGATGAGATGAAACTAAAAAAATGATAAAAGGATATGGAGAAAATGAAAGCAAATTAGGAGAATAAATTACAGAAACTAAATGTGAGAAAAAAATACGATAATTAGTAGATGACATAAGTTAATAAATCCCTAGGAAAGTTAATGTCAGGAGGGGCCAGCAGCCATTAATGTCAGGAGGGGCCAGCAGCCATTAATGTCAGGAGGGGCCAGCAGCCATAAATGTCAGGAGGGGCCAGCAGCCATTAATGTCAGGAGGGGCCAGCAGCCATAAATGTCAGGAGGGGCCAGCAGCCATTAATGTCAGGAGGGTCCAGCAGCCATAATGGCAGGAGGGGCCAGCAGCCATTAATGTCAGGAGGGGCCAGCAGCCATTAGTGTCAGGAGGGTCCAGCAGCCATTAATGTCATGAGGGGCCAGCAGCCATTAATGTCAGGAGGGTCCAGCAGCCATTAATGTCAGGAGGGGCCAGCAGCCATTAATGTCATGAGGGGCCAGCAGCCATTAATGTCAGGAGGGGCCAGCAGCCATTAATGTCAGGAGGGGCCAGCAGCCATTAATGTCAGGAGGGGCCAGCAGCCATAAATGTCAGGAGGGGCCAGCAGCCATTAATGTCAGGAGGGGCCAGCAGCCATAAATGTCGGGAGGGGCCAGCAGCCATTAACGTCAGGAGGGGCCTGCAGCCATAATGTCAGGAGGGTCCAGCAGCCATTAATGTCAGGAGGGGCCAGCAGCCATAAATGTCGGGAGGGGCCAGCAGCCATTAACGTCAGGAGGGGCCTGCAGCCATAAATGTCAGGAGGGTCCAGCAGCCATTAATGTCAGGAGGGGCCATCAACCATTAATGTCAGGAGGGGCCAGCAGCCATAAATGTCAGGAGGGGCCAGCAGCCATAATGTCAGGAGGGGCCAGCAGCCATTAATGTCAGGAGGGGCCAGCAGCCATTAATGTCAGGAGGGGCCATCAACCATTAATGTCAGGAGGGGCCAGCAGCCATAAATGTCAGGAGGGGCCAGCAGCCATAAATGTCAGGAGGGGCCAGCAGCCATAAATGTCAGGACGGGCCAGCAGCCATTAATGTCAGGAGGGGCCATCAACCATTAATGTCAGGAGGGGCCAGCAGCCATAAATGTCAGGAGGGGCCAGCAGCCATAAATGTCAGGAGGGGCCAGCAGCCATTAATGTCAGGAGGGGCCATCAACCATTAATGTCAGGAGGGGCCAGCAGCCATAAATGTCAGGAGGGGCCAGCAGCCATAAATGTCAGGAGGGGCCAGCAGCCATAAATGTCAGGACGGGCCAGCAGCCATTAATGTCAGGAGGGGCCATCAACCATTAATGTCAGGAGGGGCCAGCAGCCATAAATGTCAGGAGGGGCCAGCAGCCATAAATGTCAGGAGGGGCCAGCAGCCATTAATGTCAGGAGGGGCCATCAACCATTAATGTCAGGAGGGGCCAGCAGCCATAAATGTCAGGAGGGGCCAGCAGCCATAAATGTCAGGAGGGGCCAGCAGCCATAAATGTCAGGACGGGCCAGCAGCCATTAATGTCAGGAGGGGCCATCAACCTTTAATGTCAGGAGGGGCCAGCAGCCATAAATGTCAGGAGGGGCCAGCAGCCATAAATGTCAGGAGGGGCCAGCAGCCATTAATGTCAGGAGGGGCCATCAACCATTAATGTCAGGAGGGGCCAGCAGCCATAAATGTCAGGAGGGGCCAGCAGCCATAAATGTCAGGAGGGGCCAGCAGCCATAAATGTCAGGACGGGCCAGCAGCCATTAATGTCAGGAGGGGCCATCAACCATTAATGTCAGGAGGGGCCAGCAGCCATAAATGTCAGGAGGGGCCAGCAGCCATAAATGTCAGGAGGGGCCAGCAGCCATTAATGTCAGGAGGGGCCATCAACCATTAATGTCAGGAGGGGCCAGCAGCCATAAATGTCAGGAGGGGCCATCAACCATTAATGTCAGGAGGGCCAGCAGCCATAAATGTCAGGAGGGGCCATCAACCATTAATGTCAGGAGGGGCCAGCAGCCATTAATGTCAGGAGGGGCCATCAACCATTAATGTCAGGAGGGGCCAGCAGCCATAAATGTTAGGAGGGGCCATCAACCATTAATGTCAGGAGGGGCCAGCAGCCATAAATGTCAGGAGGGGCCATCAACCATTAATGTCAGGAGGGGCCATCAACCATTAATGTCAGGAGGAGCCAGCAGCCATAAATGTCAGGAGGGGCCAGCAGCCATTAATGTCAGGAGGGGCCAGCAGCCATTAATGTCAGGAGGGGCCAGCAGCCATTAATGTCAGGAGGGGCCAGCAGCCATTAATGTCAGGAGGGGCCAGCAGCCATTAATGTCAGGAGGGGCCAACAGCCATTAATGTCAGGAGGTGCCATCAACCATTAATGTCAGGAGGGGCCAGCAGCCATTAATGTCAGGAGGGGCCATCAACCATTAATGTCAGGAGGGTCCAGCAACCATTAATGTCAGGAGGGGCCATCAACCATTAATGTCAGTAGGGGCCATCAACCATTAATGTCAGGAGGGGCCAGCAACCATTAATGTTAGTAGGGGCCATCAACCATTAATGTCAGGAGGGGCCAGCAACCATTAATGTCAGGAGGGGCATCAACCATTAATGTCAGTAGGGGCCATCAACCATTATTGTCAGGAGGGGCCAGCAGCCATTAATGTCAGGAGGGGCCAGCAACCATTAATGTCAGGAGGGGCCATCAGCCATTAATGTCAGGAGGGTCCAGCAACCATTAATGTCAGGAGGGGCCAGCAACCATTAATGTCAGGAGGGGCCAGCAACCATTAGTGTCAGGAGAGGCCATCAGCCATTAATGTCAGGAGGGGCCAGCAACCATTAATGTTAGGAGGGGGCCATCAGCCATTAATGTCATGAGGGGCCAGCAGCCATTAGTGTCAGGAGGGGCCAGCAGCCATTAATGTCAGGAGGGGCCAGCAGCCATTAATGTCAGGAGGGGCCAGCAACCATTAATGTTAGGAGGGGGCCATCAGCCATTAATGTCATGAGGGGCCAGCAGCCATTAGTGTCAGGAGGGGCCAGCAGCCATTAATGTCAGGAGGGGCCAGCAGCCATTAATGTCAGGAGGGGCCAGCAGCCATTAATGTCAGGAGGGGCCATCAGCCATTAATGTCAGGAGGGGCCAGCAGCCATTAATGTCAGGAGGGGCCAGCAGCCATTAGTGT
This sequence comes from Procambarus virginalis, assembly GCA_020271785.1. Taxonomy (NCBI): domain Eukaryota; kingdom Metazoa; phylum Arthropoda; class Malacostraca; order Decapoda; family Cambaridae; genus Procambarus; species Procambarus virginalis. Next base: position 124,886 of record WNGS01116565.1, read on the forward strand.
CAGGAGGGGCCAGCAGCCATTAATGTCAGGAGGGTCCAGCAGCCATTAATGTCAGGTGGGTCCAGCAGCCATTAATGTCAGGAGGGGCCGTCAACCATTAATGTCAGGAGGGGCCGTCAACCATTAATATCAGGAGGGGCCAGCAGCCATTAATGTCAGGAGGGGCCAGCAGCCATTAATGTCAGGAGGGGCCATCAACCATTAATGTCAGGAGGGGCCATCAACCATTAATGTCAGGAGAGGCCATCAACCATTAATGTCAGGAGGGGCCAGCAACCATTAATGTCAGGAGGGGCCAGCAGCCATTAATGTCAGGAGGGGCCATCAACCATTAATGTCAGGAGGGGCCAGCAACCATTAATGTCAGGAGGGGCCAGCAGCCATTAATGTCAGGAGGGGCCATCAACCATTAATGTCAGGAGGGGCCAGCAGCCATTAATGTCAGGAGAGGCCAGCAACCATTAATGTCAGGAGAGGCCATCAACAATTAATGTCAGGAGAGGCCAGCAACCATTAATGTCAGGAGGGGCCATTAACCATTAATGTCGGGAGGGGCCATCAACCATTAATGTCAGGAGGGGCCATTAACCATTATTGTCAGGAGGGGCCATTAACCATTAATGTCAAGAGGGACCATTAATGTCGGGAGGGGCTATCAACCATTAATGTCAGGAGGGACCATTAATGTCAGGAAGGGCCATTAACCATTAATGTCAGGAGGGGGCTATCAACCATTAATGTCAGGAGGGGCCATCAACCATTAATGTCAGGAGGGGCCATTAACCATTAATGTCAGGAGGGGCCATCAACCATTAATGTCAGGAGGGGCCATCAACCATTAATGTCAGGAGGGGCCATCAACCAATAATGTCAGGAGGGACCATCAACCATTAATGTCAGGAGGAGCCATCAACCATTAATGTCAGGAGGGGCCATTAACCATTAATGTCAGGAGGGGCCATCAACCATTAATGTCAGGAGGGGCCATCAACCATTAATGTCAGGAGGGGCCATCAACCATTAATGTCAGGAGGGGCCATCAACCATTAATGTCAGGAGGGGCCATCAACCATTAATGTCAGGAGGGGCAATCAACCATTAATGTCAGGAGGGACCAGCAGCCATTAATGTCAGGAGGGGCCATCAACCATTAATGTCAGGAGGGACCAGCAGCCATTAATGTCAGGAGGGGCCATCAACCATTAATGTCAGGAGGGACCAGCAGCCATTAATGTCAGGAGGGGCCATCAACCATTAATGTCAGGAGGGACCAGCAGCCATAAATGTCAGGAGGGGCCATCAACCATTAATGTCAGGAGGGACCAGCAGCCATTAACGCTACACTTGAGAATCTGAGCCCAGTCAATAGCATCCCGTGGGCTCTAAAAGTCAACAAGAACAATGTGATGGATGCTGGTGGATGTGCACATCCTTCAAGGCTGACGGATGTGCCCTCCACGTAACTATTTCACAGTGTAAGATCCGACTATAGGAGGATAATTTAAAGAATGATAACCATTCAGGGACGAAGATAAGGACCGTGGAAACCTCGGCAGAACGTTTCTAGTCGGAGAGAGAACCTGCCCTAGATCCCTTGAGAGCCACGTCTAACAGAGGTTATCTTGAGGTTATCTTGAGGCTATCTTGAGGCTATCCTGAGATGATTTCGGGGCTTAGCGTCCCCGCGGCCCGGTCCTCGACCAGAGCTCCTTTTTGTTACACACCCCCAGGAAGCAGCCCGTAGCAGCTGTCTAACACCCGGGTACCTATTTACTGCTAGGTGAACAGGGACATCAGGGTGAAAGAAACATTTTGCCCATTTGTCTCCGCCTCCACCGGGGATCGAACCCGGAACCTCAGGACTACGAATCCGAAGCGCTGTCCCCTCAGCTGTCAGGCGCCCTAGCTGTCAGAGTGAAAGAGATTTGGTACAAGCTAGAATCATATTCAAATGAAGCCGCTCCAGGAATATTAATGAACCAGCGAAAGAGATCTCAAAACCAAACGAAGATTTGCAATGGTCTACTTGAGAAATGACTTGAGTAAGGAGAGAAGAGAGAGAAGAAGAAGAGGTAACGAGAGATAAGTAACATTCACACACCCCAAAGGAAACATAAGAAGAACGCACACACACACCGAGGCAATATAGTGCTCTAGCTAAGGGTTAAGGGAGGCAGGACGAGCGTGGTTCAACAAGTTCACCATTGAAGAAATATTGGTAACACTGAACAGTAGGAAAACACGACGTTAAGATAAATGAGGCCAGAAATGAGTAGAGAGTGTGCAGGAGAGTGGCAGAGGAGCACTAGGAGAATGATACACACCCACAGCTCTTCCACAGACACATCAGCAGGAAGATCACTCTGAACGATTACGTTATAATATTTAACAAAAGGGAGGGAGGATACATGGAAAATTCTAAGGAGTTACGCGAGAAACTTAGCTTAAACTTCCAGGAAGTATTACAGTTAGAACCTGATTTGCTACTAGTTTACGTGCCCAAACGTGCGGGAAATTGCACAGGAAGGCGTCAGTGATATGACATTGTCACCAGAAGAAGTACAGAAGGAACTACAGGAACTGGATGTGAGAAAAGCTGCAGGACCTGACAAAACATCGCCGTGGACATATTGGAGTCCTCGCCACCACGGACGCCATGCTGGACCTCACCAGCATGGAGTCCAGCATGCTGGTGGAGCTCTTTATCTGACGCTCCGTCCACATAGAGATTAGGATAAGGATTTGGGATGGGACGGAGGGGAAGGAATGGTGCCCAACCACTTGGATGGTCGGGGATTGAACGACGACCTGCATGAAGCGAGACCGTCGCTCTACCGTCCTTTCCTCTCTAGAAACGGGTGCAATCACTTGGGCTGGACGGTAGAGCGACAGTCTCGCTTCATGCAGGTCATCGTTCAATCCCCGACCGTCGAAGTGGTTGGACACCATTCCTTCTCCCCGTCCCATCCCAAATCCTTATCCTGACACCTTCCAAGTGCTGAATAGTCGAAATGGCTTGGCGCTTTCCCTTGATAACTCCCTCTCTAGAAACGGGATAATTTCCTGACTGTTGCAAAGTGACTAACGTGGTGACACTCTGCAATAATGGTGGAAGACAGAAACCATTACATTACAGACCTGTATTACTGACAAGTATCCCCCTGCACGTGACCGGTCTGGAGCAGTCTTGGAGAACACTTACAACAGACCAGTTTGGTCTCACACCACCAGCACGCACTTAGCAGCGGAAAATCTTGCTTGACAAAGTGGTTCCTCTATATTTTGCATCATCAGTAGTTCATGGTGCAAAACTAACGAGAAGAGTCATGACAGAAATGGCATACTTGTCAACATCACCATATCCCTCACACACTTGGACAAAGGGGCTGTCTGTAACTATTACACACTAGAGTTACTTTTTTATCACAAAGAAGTAACTTTTTACACTCTTTAATATGTGTCCCCAGCGTAGAACTCTCACCTGAAAAAACTTGTAAAATCCATAGCCACTCTCCTGGTCACAAAAGGTGTCCAGCAGCTGGAGACCCTCATAAAGACTGTCAGGCTGTGTCCTCCCCCGCGATAGCAGCTTGACGATTAAATGCGACCTCAGAAGACTGAAAAGAATTACTGAACAAAAATTTACCACTTACGGGCTATTCATGCCCGTGCCACCTCTTGGGTGGCTTAATCTTTATCAATCAATCAATCTTGCAAAATCTAGATAAGATTCAAAGATATGCAAAAATGCTCGTCATGAGGAAAAGAGATTGAACAAGAGGGAAAGCCAGAACTGACCTCACCATATTACCAGAGACAGAGGGGACATGTTAACGACATATACAAATCTCAGGTAAAGTGACAAGTAGAAAGTGCAGCAGCGTTTAAAGCTAGAAACAGCAGAAGGAGCAGATAAAGATGGTAACTAGACACAAATGAGTTAAAGAGATGCCAGAGAAGACAATTTCCGGTGATAGAGCTGTCAATAAGCACAACAAGTTAGACGTAGAAGTCCTTTAAGCTAATTCGATTCATAATTTTAAATCTAAATATGATAAAAACATGATAAATGAGTCAGTGTTGGGCAGGCGGGTCCAGGAGCCGGGCTCGACCCCACAAGCAGCCACCCAGGTGAGCCCATGGAGGCGGTACACGGTGGCTTGGCGGGCGGCGTCTCCCCATAATGTCGTGCGGGTCCAGGAGCCGGGCTCGACCCCACAAGCAGCCACCCAGGTGAGCCCATGGAGGCGGTACACGGTGGCGTGGCGGGCGGCGTCTCCCCATAATGTCGTGCGGGTCCAGGAGCCGGGCTCGACCCCACAAGCAGCCACCAAGGTGAGCCCATAGAGGTGGTACACGGTGGCGTGGCGGGCGGCGTCTCCCCATAATGTCGTGCGGGTCCAGGAGCCGGGCTCGACCCCACAAGCAGCCACCCAGGTGAGCCCATGGAGGCGGTACACGGTGGCTTGGCGGGCGGCGTCTCCCCATAATGTCGTGCGGGTCCAGGAGCCGGGCTCGACCCCACAAGCAGCCACCCAGGTGAGCCCATGGAGGCGGTACACGGTGGCTTGGCGGGCGGCGTCTCCCCATAATGTCGTGCGGGTCCAGGAGCCGGGCTCGACCCCACAAGCAGCCACCCAGGTGAGCCCATGGAGGCGGTACACGGTGGCGTGGCGGGCGGCGTCTCCCCATAATGTCGTGCGGGTCCAGGAGCCGGGCTCGACCCCACAAGCAGCCACCCAGGTGAGCCCATGGAGGCGGTACACGGTGGCGTGGCGGGCGGCGTCTCCCCATAATGTCGTGCGGGTCCAGGAGCCGGGCTCGACCCCACAAGCAGCCACCCAGGTGAGCCCATGGAGGCGGTACACGGTGGCGTGGCGGGCGGCGTCACCCCATAATGTGGTGCGGGTCCAGGAGCCGGGCTCGACCCCACAAGCAGCCACGCAGGTGAGCCCATGGAGGCGGTACACGGTGGCGTGGCGGGCGGCGTCTCCCCATAATGTGGTGCGGGTCCAGGAGCCGGGCTCGACCCCACAAGCAGCCACGCAGGTGAGCCCATGGAGGCGGTACACGGTGGCGTGGCGGGCGGCGTCTCCCCATAATGTCGTGCGGGTCCAGGAGCCGGGCTCGACCCCACAAGCAGCCACCCAGGTGAGCCCATGGAGGCGGTACACGGTGGCGTGGCGGGCGGCGTCTCCCCATAATGTGGTGCGGGTCCAGGAGCCGGGCTCGACCCCACAAGCAGCCACGCAGGTGAGCCCATGGAGGCGGTACACGGTGGCGTGGCGGGCGGCGTCTCCCCATAATGTGGTGCGGGTCCAGGAGCCGGGCTCGACCCCACAAGCAGCCACCCAGGTGAGCCCATGGAGGCGGTACACGGTGGCGTGGCGGGCGGCGTCTCCCCATAATGGCGTGCGGGTCCAGGAGCCGGGCTCGACCCCACAAGCAGCCACCCAGGTGAGCCCATGGAGGCGGTACACGGTGGCGTGGCGGGCGGCGTCTCCCCATAATGTGGTGCGGGTCCAGGAGCCGGGCTCGACCCCACAAGCAGCCACGCAGGTGAGCCCATGGAGGCGGTACACGGTGGCGTGGCGGGCGGCGTCTCCCCATAATGTGGTGCGGGTCCAGGAGCCGGGCTCGACCCCACAAGCAGCCACCCAGGTGAGCCCATGGAGGCGGTACACGGTGGCGTGGCGGGCGGCGTCTCCCCATAATGTGGTGCGGGTCCAGGAGCCGGGCTCGACCCCACAAGCAGCCACCCAGGTGAGCCCATGGAGGCGGTACACGGTGGCGTGGCGGGCGGCGTCTCCCCATAATGTGGTGCGGGTCCAGGAGCCGGGCTCGACCCCACAAGCAGCCACCCAGGTGAGCCCATGGAGGTGGTACACGGTGGCGTGGCGGGCGGCGTCTCCCCATAATGTGGTGCGGGTCCAGGAGCCGGGCTCGACCCCACAAGCAGCCACCCAGGTGAGCCCATGGAGGCGGTACACGGTGGCGTGGCGGGCGGCGTCTCCCCATAATGTGGTGCGGGTCCAGGAGCCGGGCTCGACCCCACAAGCAGCCACCCAGGTGAGCCCATGGAGGCGGTACACGGTGGCGTGGCGGGCGGCGTCTCCCCATAATGTGGTGCGGGTCCAGGAGCCGGGCTCGACCCCACAAGCAGCCACCCAGGTGAGCCCATGGAGGTGGTACACGGTGGCGTGGCGGGCGGCGTCTCCCCATAATGTGGTGCGGGTCCAGGAGCCGGGCTCGACCCCACAAGCAGCCACCCAGGTAAGCCCATGGAGGCGGTACATGGTGGCGTGGCGGGCGGCGTCTCCCCATAATGTGGTGCGGGTCCAGGAGCCGGGCTCGACCCCACAAGCAGCCACCCAGGTGAGCCCATGGAGGTGGTACACGGTGGCGTGGCGGGCGGCGTCTCCCCATAATGTGGTGCGGGTCCAGGAGCCGGGCTCGACCCCACAAGCAGCCACCCAGGTGAGCCCATGGAGGTGGTACACGGTGGCGTGGCGGGCGGCGTCTCCCCATAATGTGGTGCGGGTCCAGGAGCCGGGCTCGACCCCACAAGCAGCCACCAAGGTGAGCCCATGGAGGTGGTACACGGTGGCGTGGCGGGCGGCGTCTCCCCATAATGTGGTGCGGGTCCAGGAGCCGGGCTCGACCCCACAAGCAGCCACCAAGGTGAGCCCATGGAGGCGGTACACGGTGGCGTGGCGGGTGGCGTCTCCCCATAATGTGGTGCGGGTCCAGGAGCCGGGCTCGACCCCACAAGCAGCCACCAAGGTGAGCCCATGGAGGCGGTACACGGTGGCGTGGCGGGCGGCGTCTCCCCATAATGTGGTGCGGGTCCAGGAGCCGGGCTCGACCCCACAAGCAGCCACCAAGGTGAGCCCATGGAGGCGGTACACGGTGGCGTGGCGGGCGGCGTCTCCCCATAATGTCGTGCGGGTCCAGGAGCCGGGCTCGACCCCACAAGCAGCCACCCAGGTGAGCCCATGGAGGCGGTACACGGTGGCGTGGCGGGCGGCGTCTCCCCATAATGTGGTGCGGGTCCAGGAGCCGGGCTCGACCCCACAAGCAGCCACCCAGGTGAGCCCATGGAGGCGGTACACGGTGGCGTGGCGGGCGGCGTCTCCCCATAATGTGGTGTTGACTAACACACAAACACAACTTCCTCATCACACTATTATTATTTTATATTTCCGTGATCTTGGCACACCATGACCCGCGCTCGGCCCTGGAGGACCTCCCTCACCCTCACCCCTGTCAGGGGCCTCCCTGTCAGGGGACTGACAGCTGAGGGGACTGACAGCTGAGGGGACTGCCAGCTGAGGGGGCCTGACAGCTGAGGGGCGACTGACAGCTGAGGGGACTGACAGCTGAGGGGACTGACAGCTGAAGGGGACTGCCAGCTGAGGGGGCCTGACAGCTGAGGGGCGACTGACAGCTGAGGGGACTGACAGCTGAGGGGACTGACAGCTGAGGGGACTGACAGCTGAGGGGACTGACAGCTGAGGGGAGTGACAGCTGAGGGGACTGACAGCTGAGGGGACTGACAGCTGAGGGGCGACTGACAGCTGAGGGGACTGACAGCTGAGAGGCGACTGACAGCTGAGGGGGCTGACAGCTGAGGGGACTGACAGCCGAGGGGCGACTGACAGCTGAGGGGGATGACAGCTGAAGGGGGCTGACAGCTGGTGGGACTGACAGCTGAGGGGGGACTGACAGCTAACGGGACTGACAGCTGAGGGGGCTGACAGCTGAAGGGGACTGACAGCTGAGGGGACTGACAGCTGAGGGGACTGACAGCTGAGGGGGCTGACAGCTGAGGGGACTGACAGCTGAGGGGCGACTGACAGCTGAGGGGGCTGACAGCTGAAGGGGACTGACAGCTGGTGGGACTGACAGCTGAGGGGGGACTGACAGCTAACGGGACTGACAGCCGAGGGGACTGACAGCTGAGGGGACTGACAGCTGAGGGGACTGACAGCTGAGGGGGCTGACAGCTGAGGGGACTGACAGCTAAAGACCGACTGACAGCTGAAGGGGACTGACAGCTGAGGGGGCTGACAGCTGAGGGGGCTGACAGCTGAAGGGGACTGAAAGCTGAGGGGGACTGACAGCTGAGGGGCCTGACAGCTGAGGGGGGACTGACAGATGAGGGGCCTGACAGCTGAGGGGACTGACAGCTGAGGAGGACTGACAGCTGAGGGGGACTGACAGCTGAGGGGGCTGACAGCTGAGGGTGACTGACAGGTGAGTGGCCTGACAGCTGAGGGGGACTGACAGCTGAGGGGGCTGACAGCTGAGGGGGACTGACAGGTGAGTGGCCTGACAGCTGAGGGGGCTGAGAGCTGAGGGGGCTGAGAGCTGAGGGGCCTGACAGCTGGGGGGGACTGACAGCTGAGGGGGACTGACAGCTGAGGGGCTGACAGCTGAGGGGCCTGACAACTGAGGGGCCTGACAGCTGAGGGGCCTGACAGCTGAGGGGCCTGACAACTGAGTGGACTGACAGCTAAGGGGGCCTGACAACTGAGGGGCCTGACAGCTGAGGGGCCTGACAGCTGAGGGGCCTGACAGCTGAGGGGCCTGACAGCTGAGGCGTTTGACAGCTGAGTGGACTGACAGCTGAGGGCCCTGACAGTTGAGGGGCCTGACAGCTGAGTGGGCTGACAGCTGAGGGGGCTGACAGCTGAGGGGCCTGACAACTGAGGGGCCTGACAGCTGAGGGGGCTGACAGCTGAGGGGCCTGACAACTGAGGGGCCTGACAGCTGAGGGGCTTGACAGCTGAGTGGACTGACAGCTGAGGGGCCTGACACCTGAGGGGCCTGACAGCTGAGTGGACTGACAGCTGAGGGGACTGACACCTGAGGGGACAGACAGCTGAGGGGCCTGACGCCTGAGAGGGCTGACAACTGAGTGGACTGACAGCTGAGGAGACTGACAGCTGAGGGGCCTGACACCTGAGGGGGCTGACAACTGAGTGAACTGACAGCTGAGGGCACTGACAGCTGAGGGGACTGACAGCTGAGGGGCCTGACACCTGAGGGGGCTGACAACTGAGTGGACTGACAGCTGAGGGGACTGACAGCTGAGGGGCCTGACACCTGAGGGGGCTGACAACTGAGTGGACTGACTGCTGAGGGGACTGACAGCTGAGGGGCCCTGACAGCTGAGGGGGACTGACAGCTGAGGGGGCTGACAGCTGAGGGGGCTGACAGCTGAGGGGCCTGACAGCTGAGGGGCCTGACAGCTGAGGGGCCTGACAGCTGAGGGGCCTGACAGCTGAGGGGCCTGTCAGCAGAGGGGTCTGACAACTGAGGGGACTGACAGCTGAGTGGACTGACAGCTGAGGGGCCTGACAGCTGAGGGGCTTGACAGCTGAAAGGCCTGACAGCTGAGGAGCCTGACAGCTGAGGGGCCTGACAGCTGAGTGGACTGACAGCTGAGGGGCCTGACAGCTGAGTGGACTGACAGCTGAGGGGCCTGACAGCTGAAGAGCCTGACAGCTGAGGGGCCTGACAGCTGAGTGGACTGACAGGTGAGGGGCCTGACAGCTGAGAGGCCTGACAACTGAGTGGACTGACAGCTGAGGGGCCTGACAGCTGAGGGGGCTGACAGCTGAGGGGCCTGACAACTGAGGGGCCTGACAGCTGAGGGGACTGACAACTGAGGGGCCTGACAGCTGAGGGGACTGCCAGCTGAGGGGACTGACAACTGAGGGGGCTGACAGCTGAGGGGACTGACAGCTGAGGGGCCTGACAGCTGAGTGGACTGACAGGTGAGGGGCCTGACAGCTGAGGGGCCTGACAGCTGAGGGGCCTGACAACTGAGTGGACTGACAGCTGAGTGGACTGACAGCTGAGGGGCCTGACACCTGAGGGGCCTGACAGCTGAGTGGACTGACAGCTGAGGGGCCTGACAGCTGAGTGGACTGACAGCTGAGGGGGCCTGACAGCTGAGGGGACTGACAGCTGAGGGGCCTGACAGCTGAGTGGACTGACAGCTGAGGGGCCTGACAACTGAGTGGACTGACAGCTGAGTGGACTGACAGCTGAGGAGCCTGACAGCTGAGGGGCCTGACAGCTGAGTGGACTGACAGCTGAGGGGGCCTGACAGCTGAGGGGCCTGACAACTGAGTGGACTGACAGCTGAGGGCCCTGACAGCTGAGGGGCCTGACAGCTGAGTGGACTGACAGCTGAGGGGCCTGACAGCTGAGGGGCCTGACAGCTGAGGGGCCTGACAGCTTAGGGGCCTGACAGCTGAGGGGCCTGACAGCTTAGGGGCCTGACAGCTGAGGGGCCTGACAGCTGTCGGGCTTGACAACTGAGTGGACTGACAGCTGAGGGGACTGACAGCTGAGGGGCCTGACAGCTAAGGGGCCTGACAGCTGAGGGGCCTGACAGCTGCAGCTAGTGGACTGAAAACTGAGGGGCCTGACAGCTGAGGGGCCTGACAACTGTGTGGACTGACAGCTGAGGGGACTGACAGCTGAGGGGCCTGACTGCTGAGGGGCCTGACAGCTGAGGGGCCTGACAGCTGCAGCTAGTGGACTGACAGCTGAGGGGCCTGACAGCTGAGGGGCCTGACAACTGAGTGGGCTGACAGCTGAGGGGACTGACAGCTGAGGGGCCTGACAACTGAGTGGGTTGACAGCTGAGGGGCCTGACAGCTGAGGGGCCTGACAGCTGAGGGCGACTGACAGCTGAGGGGCCTGACAGCTGAGGGGCCTGACAGCTGAGGGGCCTGACAACTGAGTGGACTGACAGCTGAGGGGACTGACAGCTGAGGGGCATGACAGCTGAGGGGCCTGACAGCTGCAGCTAATGGACTGACAGCTGAGGGGCCTGACAGCTGAGGGGCCTGACAACTGAGTGGACTGACAGCTGAGGGGACTGACAGCTGAGGGGCCTGACTGCTGAGGGGCCTGACAGCTGAGGGGCCTGACAGCTGCAGCTAGTGGACTGACAGCTGAGGGGCCTGACAGCTGCAGCTAGTGGACTGACAGCTGAGGGGCCTGACAGCTGCAGCTAGTGGACTGACAGCTGAGGGGCCTGACAGCTGAGGGGCCTGACAACTGAGTGGACTGACAGCTGAGGGGCCTGACAACTGAGTGGACTGACAGCTGAGGGGCCTGACAGCTGAGGGGGCCTGACAGCTGAGGGGACTGACAGCTGAGGGGGCCTGACAGCTGAGTGGACTGACAGCTGAGGGGCCTGACAGCTGAGGGGCCTGACAGCTGAGGGGCCTGACAGCTGAGGGGCCTGACAACTGAGGGGCCTGACAGCTGAGGGGACTGACAGCTGAGGGGCCTGACAGCTGAGTGGACTGACAGCTGAGGGGCCTGACAGCTGAGTGGACTGACAGCTGAGGGGCCTGACAGCTGAGGGGCCTGACAGCTGAGTGGACTGACAGCTGAGTGGCCTGACAGCTGAGTGGACTGACAGCTGAGGGGCCTGACAACTGAGGGGCCTGACAGCTGAGGGGACTGACAGCTAAGTAGACAGCGCTTCGGATTCGTAGTACTGAGTTTCCGGGTTCGAAACAAATGGGCAGGGTTTCTTTTACACTGATGCACCTGTTCTCCTAGCAGTAAATAGGTACCTGGGAGTTAGACAGCTGCTACGGGCTGCTTCCTGGGTGTGTGTGTAACAAAAAGGAGACCTGGTCGAGGACCGGACCGCGGGGACGCTAAGCCCCGAAATCATCTCAAGATAACTTGACCGGCGCTTGGCTGTGGAGTAAGCAGCACCAGCGTGGAGTCCACCACCAGGACCTGAGGGACAACCAGAACACTCTCCGAGTGATGATGGTGATGCCTTACATATCACACCTGACTCTCCTCTCACATGTAACTCTCCTCCCTCCCTCCCCGGGCCCTGAGTGAGTGGAAAGTCCCGCTTGTCAAGCCTAGTGTTCAGTACACAACAGTATAGGCCGTGACTGTTGACCGCCCCCGCATGTCAAGCCTAGTGTTCAGTACACAACAGTATAGGGCGTGACTGTTGCCTGCCCCCGCCCACGCCACCGCTCCTGGTCAAACAACACGACGCCCTCTCCCTCGTCCCGGCGCCGCCCGTCTCATGCTCCCTAAACATTAATTCCTTCGTTTTACCGGGAAAATAAAGGCCAAATATTTTAATCATTATCATTTATACAATTAGCGGTCGCAGCATGACGCTTGAAGGGAATTACATCCTGCTGATCCTTCAGTGATGACCTCGTCTACATTGTTGACACAACTGTTAACTTGCTTGTGTCTAGTTGTGATCCATGCTACCACCAGTGGTGGTGATGCTACCACCACTGGTGATCAAGCAACCACCACTGGTGATGAAGCAATCACCACTCTTGATGAAGTCTTCCTCAGTCCCTGAGAGTGACTGATGACGATTCTCAGATACATTTATAAATATTCAGTAAATACTGAGACGAGCACGGTGGGAGATGGCTAAGCATCTCATAATGAATGTCATCTGAACCTGCCGCCGTAGAACCGCAGAGGGTCGGGGCAGACTAGAGTTTGGAGAGAGAGAAAGGATCGTTATAGGGGAGGCAGAAGTTGAGTGTGAAAATCTAAGGGACACAGTTGAAGAAGCGGTTTACGAGTAAGAAAAGAAGGAGGAAAATGAGAACCAGAGCTAACAGTCAAAACGTTGGAACCCAGTTCGGTGGGAACCGCCACTGGATCCGCTACAACAGAACCTCGGAGTTGAAGGACTGGCGAGCCATCTGGAACAAACTTGCCCGCTACCTTGCGGAATTTCTTTGAGATCTAGGAGAGAGAAGTGTCAACCATAATGGTGGAGACACTATTTCCAATTCTCATATTTAGCTTTACGAATGGCCTTATGGGTCACTGCACTCGCCTTCCAAAACAAAATAAAAGAATCAGGCATTTGTCAGCATCGTTGTTTCTTCCAGGCTGCCTGCTTACAGCAGACAGCATGATCACAGTTTGAATTTCACCATGGAACACACTTCCAGGTGCCCTGGGAGGTGGAGCGAGGAATGTGGAGAGTAGAGGGCAGCGTCGAATACGGTGTCAAGAAAAAGGATTAGCGCTAGAGATAAAGGGAGATCAGAGAGGTCAGGAAGAGTAGTGTGTAAGGTGAGTTGATTCCAGTCAGCCTTGGCAAACTGCGACCTAGGGAAGAAGAGGTGAGGGTGAAAAGAGAAGGTAACAAGGATGGAGAAATGGTCACTGTTATATGGTCATCAAGAATCCACCATGTGAAGTCAAAATAAATAGAAAATGAACAGAGAGAAAGGTCAAGGCAGGAAAGGGTATGAGTGCGTGAGTCAACATAAGTGGGTTCACCAAAATTCAGAAGAGACAGAGAAGAGAAGAAAAGAGGACAAATGGTTAAAAAAGGCGGCCTCGAGAGTTTGCCAGAGGGTATGCCGACAGTTAAAATCACCCAACAGGAGCACAGGCGCCGGTAAGAAGTCCACCAGGTGTATAAGATCAGGAAGAGAAAGCAGGACAATTGGGGTAGGTCAATGGAAGAGACTGTGTATCATATTCTTACAAAGATACGGGCAGCAGAGGACTAAATGTGCAGCTGAAAAAGTAGGGAAACAAAGAGAATATCATGACAGATCAAGAGAGCAGTAGAGTTACAGGTCCCAGCAAAAACTTGAGAAGAAGAGAGAAAGGAATAATTTCGAAGGCGACCAGGACGAGCACCAAGCATCGGCTCCTGAAGACAGACACAAGGCAGTGAAACCTGAGAGATCAGGATTTGGAGTTCATGGAAGTAGCATAAAAGCCACGAATATTCCGCTGAAGAATAGACATAGTCAAAAACATAAATAATAGGAAAAAAGACAAACTAATTCAAAGATGAACACAGGATACTAGGGAGAATCAGGCTCAGGTTAAGTGAAATCAGGGTGTGGGGGCATAGGTAAATCAGATAATATAGTTGAGGGGGCAGGAGGAGGGGGTTACACCCAGACTGACAGTCTTGGGTGTCAGGAGACCTCGGAGATGGATGGTCAATGCAATGGGGATCGAAGGACAGTAACAGTGAAGTACATTTGATCAAAGACAACGTCAGAGGGAGAATCAAGGGCTGCGGGAATCACCATTGCAGGGTCAGTTGACTCCGCCACAGAGATGGGGGCAGAGGCAGGGACAGAGATGGAGGTGGAAAACTGGCGATCGACCGACGGCTTCTTACCAGCCGGGAAGAAAGATGGAGAGGAGACAGGTTTACGCTTCTGAGTTACAGGCGTGCCAGCAGCAAGATGCTGTGGGACAGCCTCCACAGTCTCAGAAGGAGAGGAAGAACGAGAGTAGATAACACGAAGGCGACCGGGAGGAGGATGGACATCAGCCTGGAGGGTCAAGTGTCGTAGAGGGCCAAAAAACTGAGGGAAGGGCTGAGAAGAGAGACTGGGTTGAGATGGGAAGGCCACAGTGGACAAAGAAGAGGGAGGAGGTGGAGAGGTAACACTGAACTGAGCAGAAGACGACTGGGAGGGAAGGGTGGAAACACAAGGCGGTGAACCGTGAGGAAGATCCATGGGGTCAGAATGGAGAAGAGCAGAAGACAGGGAGCTGGTGGAGGTACTGGGGTCTATGGGTCTAGCCCTGCCAAGCATGTGGGAGGGGAGTAGAGAGGGTCAGTCAGGTAGTTAACAGAGAAGCCTGGTCTGGACCCAATGTAGTCGGGGCTACGGAGCCGATCTTCCATCACCGGCTGACTTGGGACCGGGTTGCCCACCCCACAAGAAAACGGTTGAAAAACTGTTGTGGAATTGAGAACAGGGTGGGGAGGAGAAGGGTGATGCAACACACGAGCCCAAGTCATGTCAGAGATAGAGTTAAGGCGTCGAACTTGGCGTCTTGCCTCAGGGAAAGAAATCTGATCACGATGTTTTAAATTGGGGATGGCTTCCTCACAGGCAATGGATGGCTTGGGGCTCCACACAAGGGGAACAGGGCACCTCGCTAGTGCATCGCAAAAGACCATATCCAAATTTCCAGCACCTATTGATTTGCAATGGCGAGGAGAGGGAATGTATTCCTGAACGGAGCATCTGGCATCAGCAAAAATAACGGAGGACGGAAGGGACCTACCATCAAAAGTGATTTTGACTACCCGAAGAGACTGACGACTACGAAGGGGTCGAGTGAACATATCAATCTGGAGGATGGCCTTGGTAGTCAATAATATATTTAATATTCAAGTGACAGACTTTTGGCTCTCTATCTCCAGTGTGTGTGTTTTGGCTCTCTATCTCACAGTCACTGTGCCAGTGCTGGCATTTAACTGAGCATGTTTGGAGACCTGAACAAGTGTCTCACTAATACAGGACAATGATACCAAAGAGGTCTGCTGCCTCCTCAGAAGGGTCTAGAACTACACATATGCATAAAGCTTACACATATCCCACAGCAGGTGGAATTAAAAGTGACAAGAGTATCAACTGAATCAACCGGGTGTTTATGGATGTGTAAATAATCAGGTCGTGTATAATGTGAGAAAGGTCAAAATACTTAGTCCACTTGGCAGTATCAAGCAAATTTTGTTACGTCGATGAGTTCACCGACAGGAGGAATCATGCACACTTGAGTGCGAGAGGTACGACGCCTAGTTCCTGCAGTATGAGCGGGGTTAAAAGGCACAGTTGTCACAACAAGAGATGGAGCCACTCCAGGTGACGAGGTGGTCACCTCTGGGGACTTGGGGCTAGCCCTGCCAAGCAAGTGGGAGGGGAGTAGAGAGGGTCAGTCAGGAGAGTTAACAGAGGAGCCTGGTCTGGGCCCAATGTAGTCGGGGCTACGGAGCCGATCTTCCATCACCGGCTGACTTGGGGCCGGGTTGCCCACCCCACAAGCCTGTGTAAGAGGAGCCAGTTCGGTCTCCATACAATATTAATATAAAAAGTCTGCGTCTCGGAGCTAAGACCTACCCGGGCTGTGTAAAAATATCCTTTTACCCTACGCACTTCTTAGCCCTACTTTGGGCATTAGACATGAAATGATTAATTTTCCCACACAAGTCAGGCACCGCGTTGGGTCCCAGAATGTGAGAGTTTACTGGATAATGGGATTTGGATTCTAATATTTGCCTTCAACAAACAAATGAATACACTCGGGAGGCGTGCGCAAGACGCCAAAGATCTAAGTATTTCTGGTGGAGGTGAAGGCCAGGGCGGTATTCAATTCCACAAACAATACCAGAGTTTCATTACTTGGGTCGTTCTCTCTGCAACTTGCTTGCAAGCAAATCTAACAGGTAGAGGATGGGTTCTCACACCGAATTTTATATTCAGGGTTTGAGGCTCTGGGCTGGATCCTGAGCCAACTCAAATTAATGACAATACCAAGTAACAAGTGATGAAACATGGTGGGCAGTACTGCAGAGGGAGGAATAACACCAATGGTATGTGTAACAAAATAAATGAATTTATTCAACAACTTACTAAAACACAACTAATGACCCACATTAGTTACGTTACTCAAGAGTGTGACCTCAACCACTGTCCCAACACCTCCTCGCAGCAGCAGCAGGAGGAGCCCGTCCCAGCCACTCTGACAGGTGCAAGAGACACAACAGTCTCCACCCACTGGACAGGTCGTGAACAAAAGTGAACTAACCTGAACACTTGGTGAACACTTGACAATTACTGTAGTCGCCACTGGCAGTGTCACAACACTTGGTGAACACTTGACAATTACTGTAGTCACCACTGGCAGTGTCACAACACTTGGTGAACACTTGACAATTACTGTAGTCACCACTGGCAGTATCACAACACTTGGTGAACACTTGACAATTACTGTAGTCACCACTGGCAGTATCACAACACTTGGTGAACACTTGACAATTACTGTAGTCACCACTGGCAGTGTCACAACACTTGGTGAACACTTGACAATTACTGTAGTCACCACTGGCAGTGTCACAACACTTGGTGAACACTTGACAATTACTGTAGTCGCCACTGGCAGTGTCACAACACTTGGTGAACACTTGACAATTACTGTAGTCACCACTGGCAGTGTCACAACACTTGGTGAACACTTGACAATTACTGTAGTCACCACTGGCAGTGTCACAACACTTGGTGAACACTTGACAATTACTGTAGTCACCACTGGCAGTGTCACAACACTTGGTGAACACTTGACAATTACTGTAGTCACCACTGGCAGTGTCACAACACTTGGTGAACACTTGACAATTACTGTAGTCACCACTGGCAGTGTCACAACACTTGGTGAACACTTGACAATTACTGTAGTCACCACTGGCAGTGTCACAACACTTCATCAACACAAGAAATTTACACACGAAAATATATACAAATGACACAATGTCACCAATACATTACATCACTATGAATTAATTAATTACGAAATTAATTTACATTAAATCACTCTATCACTCATAATGTCAACAATCAATCAATCAATTTCTCACTTTACGTTACCACACTGTCACTCAGCTAACAATCAATTAGTTACGTTAGTTAAACTATCACACAGTCAATCAACAACCAATTATAATCAATAGTTCAATAATTAAAACAATTAACAACACAATTATTACTTACCACACAGACCAAACAACAACAAGATTACTTGACAACACAACCACGATAATCACACAATAATAATATTAATATAATTACACCCACAATTAATATTAATATAATTACACCATGGGAGCCGGTCGGCCGAGCGGACAGCACGCGAGACTTGTGGTCATGTGGTCCTGAGTTCGATCCCAGGCGCCGGAGAGAAACAATGGGCAGAGTTTCTTTCACCCTATGCCCCTGTTACCTAGCAGTAAAATAAGTACCTGGGTGTTAGTCAGCTGTCACGGGCTACTTCCTGGGGGTGGAGGCCTGGTCGAGGACCGGGCCGCGGGGACACTAAAAGCCCCGAAATCATCTCAAGATAACCACCTTCCTTACATGTGACCAGGACGACCGTAGTAATTCATCTCTCAACACTTCCTGTAACACATGTTAAACATTTCTCTCTCAAATGTGTTATATAATAATGTTCACACACACACACACACACACACACACACACACACACACACACACACACACACACACACACACACACACACACACACACACACACGTGACCCGTCACTCCAGTAGTGGCCTGACCTCGTAAGATTAAGAGGTGTCACTCCCTGATCTGACAGTTTAACACGTCCACACTCTCCTTGGATCACAAGACGGAGTAAGACCGTGGCGAGATATACTCTGATGGATGCCGAGATTGGTGATTACTTAGCACCAAAAATTAATATCTGCACAACGCTTTAAGTAACCCTGGTCTTAGTACCTACATTCACTCACACCATTCACGCTCTCTGCTGCCGTTGATGATCCAGGTGGCAGGTAGACTGTGGATTTAAGTGAGGGAACTCAGCATTGTATCCTTCAGTGTTGGATAAGGTTTGACCTCTAGCTTGTCCAGATGACATGATCAGTCCCGGAGATAACTGGGTTGTACCACAGGAGCTGGTCACTCTGACACGACCGTCAGTAGCTCTAGTGTGTATGACTCCCCCTCACTCAACAGTCTCTCAGAATGGTGGTACATAAACCAACTCAGTGAGAATTTAAATGGGCGCGCTCACACGCACGCACCGTTTCCCGTTTTCTGTGGGGCGCGGCTATGAACGCACGCACGAACGCACCCCACACACCATGGGCAAGAGAGAGGCACTCAAACACCCTCCTCTAGTTTCCTTTATATAGAGAAACGTCACTCGTTCGCTATCGCCAGAAGCTTTCCACACTTCTGGGATATTTCTCACTTGCCTGTACCTTCAGATGCTTCAGTGCTGGATGGACAATCACTCTCCCACGGTGACACGAGTCTTAATACCTCTTGGGATCACCAACCAGCCCACCTTACCTGACCACTCTTCCATCCTCGCTTTACTCAACAATTTTCACTGAAACTGCACATGACTCCTGACTTAGTGATGTCACACCACTACACCTTGACCTCCCTGATGACCCAGGTCACTACTGACCTGATGACCCAGGTCACAACTGACCTCCCTGATGACCCAGGTCACAACTGACCTCCCTGATGACCCAGGTCACTACTGACCTCCCTGATGACCCAGGTCACTACTGATCTGATGACCCAGGTCACTACTGATCTGATGACCCAGGTCACTACTGACCTCCCTGATGACCCAGGTCACTACTGACCTGATGACCCAGGTCACTACTGACCTGATGACCCAGGTCACAACTGACCTGATGACCTAGGTCACTACTGACCTGATGACCCAGGTCACTACTGACCTGATGGCCTAGGTCACTACTGACCTCCCTGATGACCCAGGTCACTACTGACGTGATGACCCAGGTCACATCTGACCTGATGACCCAGGTCACACCTGACCTGATGACCCAGGTCACAACTGACCTGATGACCCAGGTCACTACTGACGTGATGACCCAGGTCACATCTGACCTGATGACCCAGGTCACACCTGACCTGATGACCCAGGTCACAACTGACCTGATGACCCAGGTCACTACTGACCTGATGACCTGGGTCACATCTGACCTGATGACCCAGGTCACATCTGACCTGATGACCCAGGTCACAACTGACCTGATGACCCAGGTCACTACTGACCTGATGACCCAGGTCACTACTGACCTGATGACCCAGGTCACAACTGACCTGATGACCCAGGTCACAACTGACCTGATGACCCAGGTCACAACTGACCTGATGACCCAGGTCACAACTGACCTGATGACCCTGGTCTCTACTGACCTGATGACCCAGGTCACAACTGACCTGATGACCCAGGTCACTACTGACCTGATGACCTAGGTCACAACTGACCTGATGACCCAGGTCACAACTGACCTGATGACCCAGGTCACAACTGACCTGATGACCCAGGTCACAACTGACCTGATGACCCTGGTCTCTACTGACCTGATGACACAGGTCACAACTGACCTGATGACCCAGGTCACTACTGACCTGATGACCTAGGTCACAACTGACCTGATGACCCAGGTCACAACTGACCTGATGACCCAGGTCACAACTGACCTGATGACCCAGGTCACAACTGACCTGATGACCCAGGTCACAACTGACCTGATGACCCAGGTCACAACTGAACTGATGACCCAGGTCACAACTGACCTGATGACCCAGGTCACAACTGACCTGATGACCCAGGTCACAACTGACCTGATGACATAGGTCACAACTGACCTGATGACCCAGGTCACAACTGACCTGTTGCCCCAGGTCACAACTGACCTGATGAACCAGGTCACAACTGACCTGTTGCCCCAGGTCACAACTAATGACCTGTTTCGAGTCCTCGTGTGAAAAAAGTTTCCAATGACATTAACCAGGTTGATGCACTTAATTAGGTCATGAACTTCTTAGATCAACGAAGTTAGATCTTGCAAGCACTTATGCAAGCAATAAATTGAGGCTATGAGAGAATCATCTCTCACAGGCAGCCAGGGAGGCCGAGCACTGGTCAGTGTAGCCAGGGAGGCCGAGCACTGGTCAGTGTAGCCAGGGAGGCCGAGCACTGGTCAGTGTAGCCAGGGAGGCCGAGCACTGGTCAGTGTAGCCAGGGAGGCCGAGCACTGGTCAGTGTAGCCAGGGAGGCCGAGCACTGGTCAGTGTAGCCAGGGAGGCCGAGCACTGGTCAGTGTAGCCAGGGAGGCCGAGCACTGGTCAGTGTAGCCAGGGAGGCCGAGCACTGGTCAGTGTAGCCAGGGAGGCCGAGCACTGGTCAGTGTAGCCAGGGAGGCCGAGCACTGGTCAGTGTAGCCAGGGAGGCCGAGCACTGGTCAGTGTAGCCAGGGAGGCCGAGCACTGGTCAGTGTAGCCAGGGAGGCCGAGCACTGGTCAGTGTAGCCAGGGAGGCCGAGCACTGGTCATTGTAGCCAGGGAGGCCGAGCACTGGTCAGTGTAGCCAGGGAGGCCGAGCACTGGTCAGTGTAGCCAGGGAGGCCGAGCACTGGTCAGTGTAGCCAGGGAGGCCGAGCACTGGTCGGTGTAGCCAGGGAGGCCGAGCACTGGTCAGTGTAGCCAGGGAGGCCGAGCACTGGTCAGTGTAGCCAGGGAGGCCGAGCACTGGTCAGTGTAGCCAGGGAGGCCGAGCGCTGGTCGGTGTAGCCAGGGAGGCCGAGCACTGGTCAGTGTAGCCAGGGAGGCCGAGCACTGGTCAGTGTAGCCAGGGAGGCCGAGCACTGGTCAGTGTAGCCAGGGAGGCCGAGCACTGGTCAGTGTAGCCAGGGAGGCCGAGCACTGGTCAGTGTAGCCAGGGAGGCCGAGCACTGGTCAGTGTAGCCAGGGAGGCCGAGCACTGGTCAGTGTAGCCAGGGAGGCCGAGCGCTGGTCAGTGTAGCCAGGGAGGCCGAGCACTGGTCAGTGTAGCCAGGGAGGCCGAGCACTGGTCAGTGTAGCCAGGGAGGCCGAGCACTGGTCAGTGTAGCCAGGGAGGCCGAGCACTGGTCAGTGTAGCCAGGGAGGCCGAGCACTGGTCAGTGTAGCCAGGGAGGCCGAGCACTGGTCAGTGTAGCCAGGGAGGCCGAGCACTGGTCAGTGTAGCCAGGGAGGCCGAGCACTGGTCAGTGTAGCCAGGGAGGCCGAGCACTGGTCAGTGTAGCCAGGGAGGCCGAGCACTGGTCAGTGTAGCCAGGGAGGCCGAGCACTGGTCATTGTAGCCAGGGAGGCCGAGCACTGGTCAGTGTAGCCAGGGAGGCCGAGCACTGGTCAGTGTAGCCAGGGAGGCCGAGCACTGGTCAGTGTAGCCAGGGAGGCCGAGCACTGGTCAGTGTAGCCAGGGAGGCCGAGCACTGGTCAGTGTAGCCAGGGAGGTCGAGCACTGGTCAGTGTAGCCAGGGAGGCCGAGCACTGGTCAGTGTAGCCAGGGAGGCCGAGCACTGGTCATTGTAGCCAGGGAGGCCGAGCACTGGTCAGTGTAGCCAGGGAGGCCGAGCACTGGTCAGTGTAGCCAGGGAGGCCGAGCACTGGTCAGTGTAGCCAGGGAGGCCGAGCACTGGTCAGTGTAGCCAGGGAGGTCGAGCACTGGTCAGTGTAGCCAGGGAGGCCGAGCACTGGTCAGTGTAGCCAGGGAGGTCGAGCACTGGTCAGTGTAGCCAGGGAGGCCGAGCACTGGTCAGTGTAGCCAGGGAGGCCGAGCACTGGTCAGTGTAGCCAGGGAGGCCGAGCACTGGTCAGTGTAGCCAGGGAGGTCGAGCACTGGTCAGTGTAGCCAGGGAGGCCGAGCACTGGTCAGTGTAGCCAGGGAGGCCGAGCACTGGTCATTGTAGACCCCCCTCACCACGACACCCACCCGGGGAGTGGTACACGAGCCCCTCACCACGACACCCACCCGGGGAGTGGTACACGACCCCCTCACCACGACACCCGCCCCGGGGAGTGGTACACGACCCCCTCACCACGACACCCACCCCGGGAGTGGTACACGACCCCCCTCACCACGACACCCACCCCGGGGAGTGGTACACGACCCCCTCACCACGACACCCGCCCCGGGGAGTGGTACACGACCCCCCTCACCACGACACCCACCCCGGGGAGTGGTACACGACCCCCCTCACCACGACACCCACCCCGGGGAGTGGTACACGACCCCCTCACCACGACCCCCACCCCGGGAGTGGTACACGAGCCCCTCACCACGACACCCGCCCCGGGGAGTGGTACACGACCCCCTCACCACGACACCCGCCCGGGGAGTGGTACACGACACCCACCCCGGGAGTGGTACACGACACCCACCCGGGGAGTGGTACACGACACCCACCCCGGGGAGTGGTACACGACACCCACCCCGGGGAGTGGTACACGACACCCACCCCGGGAGTGGTACACGACCCCCTCACCACGACACCCACCCCGGGGAGTGGTACACGACCCCCTCACCACGACACCCGCCCCGGGGAGTGGTACACGACCCCCTCACCACGACACCCACCCCGGGGAGTGGTACACGACACCCTCACCACGACACCCACCCCGGAGAGTGGTACACGAGCCCCTCACCACGACACCCACCCCGGGGAGTGGTACACGAGCCCCTCACCACGACACCCACCCCGGGGAGTGGTACACGACCCCCCTCACCACGACACCCACCCCGGGGAGTGGTACACGACACCCCCCCGGGGAGTGGTACACGAACCCCTCACCACGACACCCGCCCCGGGGAGTGGTACACGACCCCCTCACCACGACACCCGCCCCGGGGAGTGGTACACGACCCCCTCACCACGACACCCGCCCCGGGAGTGGTACACGACCCCCTCACCACGACACCCGCCCCGGGAGTGGTACACGACCCCCCTCACAACGACACCCCCCCGGGGAGTGGTACACGACCCCCTCACCACGACACCCACCCCGGGGAGTGGTACACGACACCCTCACCACGACACCCACCCCGGGGAGTGGTACACGACCCCCCTCACCACGACACCCACCCCGGGAGTGGTACACGACCCCCTCACCACGACACCCACCCCGGGGAGTGGTACACGACACCCGCCCCGGGGAGTGGTACACGACCCCCCTCAACACGACACCCACCCTGGGGAGTGGTACACGAGCCCCTCACCACGACACCCACCCCGGGAGTGGTACACGACACCCACCCCGGGGAGTGGTACACGACCCCCCTCACCACGACACCCACCCCGGGGAGTGGTACACGACTTCCC
>WNGS01116587.1:0-12294 GCA_020271785.1 Procambarus virginalis
TTAACACTTTCGCGCGCCCATCCCGTACATATACGACGGCAATATTTCTATCGGTTGTGCGGTCGCGTCGTACATTTACGGTCCGTATTAAATAATTGTAAAAAATCCATCTTAAATCCGATTTACTTGGGGTTTGTTTCAAACTGTGCGCCATGAAATTCCCGTTCTCTCAGGTAGGCCGAATGTCACGTCGGCCTACTGGGCCACGTGACAGGCCCATTTTGTTGTCACGTGGAGCGATCGCATCTCTCTCCCCTCGCGCGCCAAACTCGCACGGTTTCAAGGATTTTTACCCGTTTCTGTGTTTGTAACCAACTACATTCATCAATAATGGATCCAGCACCAGGCCCAAGCGGTGTTTCGGCTACAGGAGCCTCTGATTCATCTGGAAAAGACAAGATTACCGACATCTATAGGAGGTTCTCTGGATTGAGGCTCACTCCCACCAAGATTCCCAATCTCTTGGATGCCTTTGATCAAGTGGATTTGGATGGAAGTGAGGCAGAAGGTGAGGATTTAGAAGAAGAATGTGAATTTGGGGGGCCTGGAGCCCATGGGGCTGAATCGACAGAAGGAGGACACTGAAGGCCTAACAGAGGAGGGGGCACCAGCACCACCGCCTCTCACCACAAGGCGCACACGTGGTGCGTGCATGCCTAAAATCCAGCTAAGGAAACGACCTCCTACTCGTCGTTTGAAAATAACCCCATTTGTTGATAGTAGGAGTGATTCAAGCTATGAATTATCAGGTGAGGATGAACCGAGTGAGGAAGATGAGGCACCCCAGCCTTCTCGCAAGCGTACACGTCCGGTACGTACTCGCCAGCCTGGGGCCAGTGTTGTGTGGCTTGAGGACAATATTCCACCATTGGGGTCTACACGTGTGGAACAATTAGACTCGTACGTGGCGCCCCAAAAGACCTGCAACATATAGCGAAGACTAAGATTGATGTGGATACCACAGTCTACCGCCGCAAGGACAACACCTTCATTCTGCTGTGGAAAGACAAGCGAGTTGTCTCTATGATTACCAACCTCCACAATGCAGACACAAATAGAGTTCAAAAACGCAAACGAGTTCGTAGGCCAGATGGAACAACAGGACTACAGCAGGTTGTGGTGAACAAACCAAAGGCAATTATTGACTACAATAAGTTCATGAAGGGTGTTGACCACTTTGATCAAATGGTAAAGTATTACCATTTCGCCAGGAAATGTCACAAGTGGACAAAGAAAATAACCTTTTATTTCCTGCAAATGGCTTTGCAAAACGCTTATGCATTGTACAAGGCCAACACAGATGACCGAAAGAAACTAACTCTGCTCCAGTTTCATGAGGTTGCTATTTGGGCTTTATTGAAATTTGACAAGGAAGAGTGGCCTGCAACAACAACACCATCTCCTCATTTAGTTCATTCTCCAGACATAAATGATGACACTGGTCCTGTGTATCCTGCTGCTGACCCGTCAACACCTGGCCCGTCGGGTGTGAGGCGCCCTCTCTTCACGTCTACACCTCGTGCTGAAGCCGACCATGAATCTGATGAAGATATTTCATCTGCTACACTGTTGTTTGAAGACAATGGTGAGAGCGACGATTCAGACTGTAGTGTACAACCAACACAGAGACAACAGGGACGTGTTGTTTTATCAGAGACTCGCCTGAACTACAAATTGAAGCATGAACTTGTAAAACTCCCCAAACGTCGCAGGTGTCAAGTGTGTTCAAAGTCGGGTATTAGGAAGGAAACTGGTATAGCATGCAAGACATGCGATGTTCCACTTTGTGTCATACCGTGTTACACCAGTTATCACAGGAAAAGGGTGTATTGGGTGGACAAGAAGTAACCACCCGCACCAGCTTCACTCCACCTACGAACATCTGTTGAGCAACTTCAGGAATCGGTACCTGAAGGAGGTGGAGTGGAGAGAAAATGCTCAACTTATTTTTCTACAATCGTCTTTCCTTTGGTAAGTACACATAATTGTCCTAGGTTGTTGTAGTATTGTAGTCGATTTTCTTAGGAATATTTTGATACCTAAATGACAACTGTAGCACGAAAACTAAAGTAAGTATACACGAAACACCAGAAACTTTTTTTGTGGGTGTTGCGGGTGTGAGTTGGAGTATCCAGAGCGGGTTCCGGTTGTGTGTGTTTGGCCGTCTCTACAGCTGTGAATTCCCAAGAATTGTACTTGATAGGCATATGTCTGTGTAGGGAATTTTATTCCGAACACTATACAAAAAAAAAAAACGGTGTGAAACGAGTATAAACTTGAAAAACATGAACAAAGTAAAAACTTTTTACGTTCACGGGTACAAACACGCGTAAGATTTTATTCGCCGCAAATTTATTTGACGCTCTGTTGACCAATTCTACCCATGTTCTTATAGAACTTTCTATTGCGAACACATTGCTATAAAAATGAAATACGTAGCTCCAGAAATAATGTCAGGACAGTGAAATAAGTATAAACTTTCAAAGCGCTGCATCACAACAGTGTCATCGCTGCTGAAATCACGGCTAACGCTTCGGCCACTTCCCACACTCGTGCGGGTCACCCCGTATCATAATTATACATTGATAGGCATATGTCTGGGTGGGGAATTTTATTGCGAGTTCAGTGATATCAAAATCAATGCTGTAGGATCACTGTGGAGCTGGCAACAAACGAAAGAGTATGAACATTTACTTCCTGTTTGGGTGTCACGGCGAGTCATCTTCGTGTTTATTTATTTCGTGGTGGGATAGCAAATGCTTTGGTGACATTTTATGCATATGATCTTGTAGAGAATTTTATTGCCAACACATTGATACCAAAATGAAATACGTAGCTTGAGAATTGATGTTAGGAGCGTGAAAAGTTTATACACTTTTTTGTCTTTACACTTGAGCGCCCAGAATGCAGCGCGCACAATCGGCATTTTTTTTCCCTGAGTGCCGCGCGCGCGAAAGTGTTAACATACTTGGTACAACCTGTCACAAGTTAGGCTTAGTTATAAATGCAGACAAAACCAAATATGAGTATAGGAAACGAAGAAATATAACGCTTACTCTAAATGGTGTGGAACTGAGTCGTGTTCAGAAGTACAAGTATCTGGGCATGTATGTTGGATACACATGTGAGAGTAAAAATGCTGAAATAAATCATATCAGCACCTTATGTAAAGCCCGTCTGCATCCTCTGAAAGCACTGGCTTTTTCTGGTAAAGGTGTTGGGGTACCTATCTTGCGGATGTTATACATTAGCACTGTTCGGTCCCTGATAGACTACGCAGCACCCGTTTTGTCTTACACAGGCCAAGGCAGAATTAAAAAAAAATAGAGCCGATACAGAATGAGGCTATGAGGATTATTCTTGGATGTCAAAGAAATGCAATGATTGAAATAATGAGAATGGAATTAAATTTACAGAGTGTGTATGATAGAGTCCGTGACATTAACGCTAGAGTATCTATTCGTTCATGCGGAGAAAAGGAGGGGATAAGCTGTTTCAGAGCGTTCAGACCTGCTTGAGTGACGTACACACTTCCAGGAAACTGAGAGAGACACGCTACACGAGGGGATTAGCTCATGACCTCAGGGAATACGATGTACTTGACTGCTGTAAACCCTCTCGACAGTGTAATAGGTCTGCTCCCTGGAAAGTACAGAAAATAGACGTTGAAATTGTACCCCTCAAGGTGAAAAAGATTCATCATGAACCGGGACAATTACGGTGTTTGTGTGGAAGCATGATATCTCGGTTACCAAGAGGCAACAGTTTACATGTATATTGTGACGGGTCGGTGGCGGAGGATGGCAGGGCAGGGTGTGGTGTCCTAATAAGGGCATATACTGAGTTTGGGACTATGGACAGGATAATTGAACTCCGACTTAGTAATTATATATCATCCACACAAGCTGAACTGCAGGCCATTCTGGCGTGTTTGGAGGAAGTGCGTCATGATGACAAATGTTTTTGTATTTGTCGATAGCCGAGGAGCACTTGATTCCTTAAACAGTCGAAACCCAGTCTTCATGTCCATAGTTGAGTATTGTAAGAAAAGGATAACTGAGATACAGCTGAAAGGTCATAGTGTGAAATTCATGTGGATTCCATCTCATGTTGGAATAGTGCTCAACGAGGTGGCGGATGACTTGGCTAAACGTGCCACATCAAAACCACAAGTTGACATTGAATGCGAATTCACAATGAGACAAATAAGAAGCAAAATCAGAAATATTCAGGCACAGGCAGAAGTGGAGAGGAGAGATATAATGTATGAGAGAAGTCAAACCATGCAACACTACATGTATGTGAGTCAAAACACCCATTTCACTTATTGTAAATGGAGAAATGCTTGGAGTGACTGTGTACATGCGGCTCAGGCTTGGGTACAAATATTACTGGGAATATGGGATAGGTGTTCATGATAATGACACGAAGTGTAAACTATGTGGTATGTTAAGGTCTCACACCCTTGCCCATTATGTTCTTGATTGTCCCTTGATTAATGTATATAGAAACACTGAGATAAGGACTGTTCCTGAACAAATAGCCTGGATGTGTCACAACGGAAAGGTTGATGATATTCTTGAGAGATATAAGAATTTTGCACCAAGACTGTAATTTTTTGTTGAATTATCTGCATGTGTCTTGCAAATTGTCTATACAATATACCTAGGTCATAAAAGTATTTGTGTGTACGTCTGATACCATACTACTTGTGAAGGAGGAAATGTATATGTTTATCTCTCAGAATGTTTGGTAATATGTTTATTGTATGTGATGTGTGTATATGTATGTATTAACACAATGTACTGAATGGGGTGAGAATAGCTTGAGCTACCTCATCCCTTTGTGTATTTTACATCAATAAACTTGACCAGACCACACACTAGAAGTTGAAGGGACGACGACGTTTCGGTCCGTCCTGGACCATTCTCAAGTCACTTGTGAGCGACTTGAGAATGGTCCAGGACGGACCGAAACGTCGTCGTCCCTTCAACTTCTAGTGTGTGGTCTGGTCAACATACTTCAGCCACGTTATTGTGACTCATCGCCTGCATCAATAAACTTATTTCAATTTCAATGATAATGTGATGTCTCGCTGCAGACAAGTGTTAAAACGTTGGGAAAAACAAGAGTCTTTAGACAGATTGTTAGTAAGACAAGCAAGCAGTGAGCCACAACCAGGTCCCAGTGATATGCATGCAAAACGTAGGTGAGAGAGTATCCAAGAAATCACGTCACCGCCTGATGTTATAATTGAAGGGGGACTCCGCTTCCAAACTAACACCTCTCCTCCTTTCCCCCTTCTTCACCCTTTTTCGTCCGCCAACAAGCATCCTCAGTAAGATAGGATATACTGTAGTACAACATATGAGTAGTATTCTGTACAAAATGTATTTTTAAGTTAATATTTTTGGGTGTGTGAAGTGGATTAATTCAACAATGCATTATTTCTTCGTTCAGTTTACGAATTTTCGGTTTACGAACCGTCTCTTGCAACAGATTAAATTCGTAATCGAAGGTACCACTGTACTGTGTGTTTTAGATATCTCAGTCAAAAGTTCATTTATGCTTTCTAAATATCTAAATTCTAGCGAAGGCACCTAGGCCTAGAAAATGCTCCTACACAAGGCACATGTTGATGGAATGAGTTGTGAAGAAAATGCTAAGTGCACAACTGGGACCCTGATTTATTCAATATTTCTCCAGTGTAATCTTGTCATTTTTGTGTGTGTTTTTGAATAACTTGAGAGAAGTACAGCATATCTTTATTTGCACTGCATTTAAACATTTATAATTTACTTACAGGCAACCTTTTGAAGGCCAGGAAAAGTATGATTGCCTTAAGAGTGATCTGGTGGAGCTGAGCATTCGACTTGCAACCATTGCCCAGCGTGACATGTTTGCTGAGAACCAAGCCACCATCATTCTCCAGTTGTGCCTTAGGCTTGCTGTCATATCAGATAAAATCATCCAGGTAATAGCTGCCTCTGATATAATTAGTCCATAATTCAAAGGATTACCTCCAGTACTGAGGATATTGTATATATAAACACAATTTTGATGGCTTATTTTGTGATGTTATGATGATTGGTTAATTGTAGTGTTATTGTTGGTGCAGGAGTACAGTGACCCTCTGATTATTCAACCTGCCACTCTGGACATTGCCACCATGAAGAAGAAGGCTGATGACGAGTGGGTTAGTAGTCCAATCATGTCTGTGAGCTTCGCTCTCGTTTTCATACATAATGTTCAACTCTCTGGCTAAATCTGATTTGCTGATCTTACTTGAAGATTTAATCATGAATTTTAAATCATATCATCTTTATCATGGGTGTCTCAAGTCTTGGAAGAAGCAAACCCGACGAATAGCAGCGACGTGCTGTATCGATTCTTTCCCCGATGTTTTGCTTACATTTAGACGTTTAAGGAATTTTTGCATGAGAATGGTCACCAAAACACCAAAAATGTAGTGCTGAAATATATTAGTAATTAATTGAACAATGCAAACTTATTTGTTTTTCCAAGCATAGAATAAGAGAGATTGAATTTCTGCAGGGATTAGGGTTGCTGTCATCCTACCACGGTGTCCACCAGGTGTCGGAAGTACGAGCACTGAGTCCGGCTTACCAGTGCGGCAAACTGCAGGAGGGGGATGAGCTGGTGCAAGTCAACTACCAGACTGTTGTTAGTAATATGATCTTCACTATCTTATATTGAGAGAGATTTATTAAGTTACATAAGTTGTCATTATCATGTCTTTTACTAGCATGAGATGAGAGGCATCAGCACAAAGAAAAAGGTGGAACAGTATAGCGAAGGAAGGTACTAATTATTTACAAATATCACTAGTCCATTCATTACATCATTGAGACTGTATAGTAAGAGGAATAAACAAGCAGCATCATACACCAAGAATCATGCATAACAGCACCCCATTGTTTCATAAAATAGGTAACTTAAGTGGCAGGGATGATATCTATATCCACACAACATTGATGCAACAACGAATCATTGTTGAAAACATTGAACCGTCATTGGTTGAATGTTATCTGAGCACGTTTTGTCCACCGAGATATCTGCCACAATGCTCACATTTACTGTCTTGTCTTGCATGTTCTAGGGCATTCACTACCACTTTGTTATTGTATAGTATTTGAAATTTCCCCTCATATTATTCTGACTCAATCAGCCATAACATAACTGCTGATTCAAGATGCAAAGGTTATTTTATACTTTGTTTTTGTGCTAACCTTTCTTCTCCATTAAATGTTTCATCATTTGCATCATACTTGCACATCTCTCCTCTTGTGCGAGCTGGATCATATAAGTTTTGTATTATTAATGTAAATTACACACAATAACAATGTTCTCATTAGTCAGATTATATAGTAATGTAAGAGATTTACACTTATCAACACTAGAGATTTCTATAATTGCCAACAGAT
Organism: Procambarus virginalis; assembly: GCA_020271785.1. Lineage (NCBI taxonomy): Eukaryota > Metazoa > Arthropoda > Malacostraca > Decapoda > Cambaridae > Procambarus > Procambarus virginalis. The sequence goes on from WNGS01116587.1 coordinate 7,446, forward strand.
TGGCTGGAGTCCTCATAAGGTGGCAGCAATTATGCAAGAATTCCCTGTCGAAGTCATCTTGACGGTAAAGAAACGCCCTCGGCATGCTAACACTGTAACCCAAATATACTTGAAGCCCATGCGGCTTCCCAGCAAAAAACGCACTTACTCTCCATGGGCTAATTCGTTGGCTGCCTCACCCCGCTACGACCTACAGAGCATCCCTAATCTGCAACTGTCGGTGTAAGTTGAGAATGTAGTTAAAGTCTCCAGTGCTGAGAATGTTATTACCAAAATTTTGAAGTAATTTTTAACTTTGAAAAATAATATCTTGTATTAGGTTTGACATGGAAATGGAATTGTATTGGTGCATCAAAACTGTACCATTTGAAGCACCAGTATATATATGTAATTACCTAAGAGTAGTTACAGGATGAGAGCTACGCTCATGGTGTCCCGTCTTCCCAGCACTCTTTGTCACATAACGCTTTGAAGCTACTGACCGTTTTGGCCTCCACCACCTTCTCACTTAATTTGTTCCAGCCATCTACCACTCTGTTTGCGAAAGTGAATGTTCTTACATTTTTTCGGCATCTTTGTTTAGTTAGTTTAAATCTATGACCTCTTGTTCTTGAAGTTCCAGGTCTCGGGAAATATTCCCTATCGATTTTATCAATTCCTTTTACTATTTTGTACCTAGTGATCATATCGCCTCCTTTTCTTCTGTCTTCTAGTTTTGGCATATTTAATGCCTCTAACCTCTCCTCGTAGCTCTTGCCCTTCAGTTCTGGGAACCACTTAGTAGCATGTCTTTGCACCTTTTCCAGTTTGTTGATGTGCTGCTTAGCGCTATCACACCCTGGGTATGCGCGCCGCCAATTTAGAGGTCACGCGCCCGATGTGCGGGCGAGCGTGTGGGCAAGTGCGCGGCGACACTGAAATGTGTATACTCAGTTCAGTTTTCTCACCTTAATTCTCATGCTATGTTGTTCGTTTTGGTATCATTGTAATTACCTAACTGTAATTACCTAAGTGTAGTTACAGGATGAGAGCTACGCTCGTGGTGTCCCGTCTTCCCAGCACTCTTTGTCATATAACGCTTTGAAACTACTGACGGTCTTGGCCTCCACCACCTTCTCCCTTAACTTGTGTTCACAATTTAATTCCCCTACATGTGTATATGCATATAATGTCCAAAGGCCTGGTGTGACTCCCAACAACAAAGCCTAAAATCTGCAAAAGTTACCCGTGAGCGCACGAAATCAGTAAAATGTGTATACTCGTTTCAGTTTTCTCACCTTAATTCTCGTGCTACGTCATTCGTTTTGGTATCATTTTGTTCGCAATTAAATTCCCTACAGGTGTATAAGAATACTGTATAATGTACTAAAGCCCGTCGTGCCTCCCCCGCAGGAAAGCCTAAAGTTACCCGTAAACGAGCACCAATTTGTACACCGCAACCTAATGTGTATACTCGTTCAATTTGATAACATCAATTTTCGTGTTACGTCTTTCATTTTGGTATCAAATTGTTCGCAATAAAAAGGTGCATATTTTAAAACTAGTCCCATAATAATAGAGCAATACAGTGGTACCTCAGTTTAAGAGTTTAATTGGTTCCTGGAGACGCCTCGTATTCCGAAAACTCGTATTCTGAAGCGAATTTCCCCATAAGAAATAATGGGAAATGAATTAATCCGTTCCTGACTACCCCAGAAACCCCATATCAAACTAAATTTTTATACCTAATTCATCTAAATAAACCTACAAAACTATGTTCAAGTTATTACTTACCTTGCTGATGAATGTTGTAGGCGTATGGAAGATGGTGAGGAGGGGGGAGGAGGAGAGGAGTTACTGTTTGGAAGGGGAGTCCCCTTCCATTATCACATCAGGCAATGAGGACCTTTCAGGTGTGCACTCCCTGGGACGTTTTATCTGAGTGCCACTAGGTCCTGGCTGAGGCTCACTGCTCGATTTTCTCACCAGATATCTGTCCATGGAAGCTTGCTTTTCCCTTCTTCGCAAGCTCTCTCTGTAGTAAGGCAACACATTGTCATTGAAAAGATTAAGGCAACGGCCTACTACAGCTTTCTCTGGGTGAGTCTTTTCAACAATTGTTTGAATCTCTTCCCACATCTGACACACCTTCTTCAATACTGCAGAAGGGACATCCGCTGCTGCCTCCTCCTCCTCCACTGAAGAATCTTCATCTGCGTTGTCTTGCTGTTCCTGTTGAAGGGCTTGGAGTTCTTCGGTGGTCAGTTCTTCGTTGTGTTCTTCCACCAACTCCTCCACATCATCACTATCCAATTCCAAGCCCATTTGCTGGCCTAGAGTAACAATTTCCTCAACAATAGGCGCATCATTTATAGGCTCAAACCCCTCAAAGTCTAATTCTCTCACACATTCAGGCCACAATTTTCTCCAGCCAGAGATCAGGGTTCTTTGAGTCAGTTCTTGCCAGGCTTTGTCAACGAGTTTTAAGGCACTACAAATGTTAAAATGGTCTTTCCAGAACTCTTTGAGGGTGAGGTTTGTGGCTTCAGTCACTTCAAAACATTTTCGGAAAAGTGCCCTTTCATAAAGTTTCTTAAAATTCGCTATGATTTTCTGGTCCATAGGCTGAATTAAAGAAGTGGTGTTAGGAGGAAGGAATTTAACTGTGAGGAATTTATTGTATCGGGGCAACACATCATCTTGCAAGCCTCGAGGATGAGCAGGAGCATTGTCGAGGAGAAGCACGGCTTTGAGTGGCAAATGTTTCTCCTGCAGATATTTTTCTATGGTAGGGCACAGCACTTCATTCACCCACTCCGAAAAAATAAGCCTAGTCACCCATGCTTTTTTATTAGACCTCCACATCACACACAAATGGGTTTTCTGCACTTTATACTGTTTGAAAACCCTTGGATTTTCAGAATGATACACTAGTAAGGGTTTAATTTTCAAATCGCCACTCGCATTTGAACACAACATAAGCGTAAACCTATCTTTCATAGGCTTGTGTCCGGGCAAGGATTTTTCCTCCTTGGTAATGTATGTCCTCTTAGGCATTCTTTTCCAAAACAGTCCTGTTTCGTCACAATTAAACACTTGTTGCGGTAGGTATCCCTCAGCCTCTGCAAACTCTTTAAATTCCTCAATAAATCGTCCAGCGGCTGGTTTGTCTGCGCTGGCTGCCTCCCCATGCCTTGTAACACTATGGATACCACTCCTCCTCCTAAATTTTTCAAACCAGCCCCTGCTTGCCTTAAACTCTTTCGTCTCTGCATCACTCGTTCCAGGGGTTTTCTTTAGAAGGTCTTCGTGCAATACCCTGGCTTTCTCACAAATAATGGCCTCCGAAACACTATCTCCCCTTAACTCCTTGTCGTGTATCCAAATTAATAACAACTTTTCCACTTCTTCAAGTATTTGTGGTCTTTGTTTCGTTATTGTTCTTACTCCTTTTGCCACTTTAGCACTCATAATCTCATTTTCTTCTTAAGTATAGTGCATATTGTTGATGTGGCTTTGTTGTACTGCCTACAAAGTTCAATAACACGTGTACCGTTCTCATGCTTCCGAATTATCTCTTGTTTCTCCTCTATTGTCATCCTCACATGGGATTTCTGGCCTTTATCCTTACCACTGGCTTTCTTGGGACTCATGGTGATATATATAATAACAAATTGTATAGTCAAATCACCAAAAATCCAACAATACACTGAAAATCCACGCGAAGAATTGATGAGAGGTAGTCACTGAGCGCGAGACAATGGTAAACTGAGGGGCGGACGGGCGGAGGGGCGACGATCGCCCAGCCACCACGCGGCCACCACGCGCTAGGTCAGCCTGGACGCGTATCAACAAACTCGTGTCCCGAGGTAACCCTCGCATTCCGAGACACATTTTCCGAGGAAATCCTGCTCGTATTCCGAAAAACTCGTATACAGGGACACTCGTATTCCGAGGTACCACTGTAACTGGAATTTAACAAATATTTTAATTCGGAAGCTTATCATCACAAATTATTTATATCTTTAACACTTTCGTGTTCCAGTGAATAGGCCCAAAATATCCCCTAAGTGGTCCCGACGGGTGGGCCTACGGCGCGTCAGCAAAAAAAAGTTTATAATCTTTTCAGGGTGGCGAGCTTAATTTTCGCGGTATGTATTTAAATTTGGTATCATTGTGTTCGCGAGAGAATGCTCTAGAGTAATATATACATAAATTGTCACAAAATGCAACATGAGAACCACACTGAATAAGAAAATGCGGCGTTCGTTAGCCGTGAGCGTCAAACGGGCATGAATGTTTACGATGTTTTTATGTTTGCCAACCCCCTAATTTTTATTCGTGGTTTTTTTTGGTATCATTGTGACCGCAATAAATTCCCTTCACGGACATATGCATATAAATGTAGAATCATGTTCGCGGCCCACCAGCAAGAGTGTGGAAAGTGGCTGAAGTATTACCTCTACCTGACGGCAGATCGGCGAAAACACCTTTTGAAAAGTCTTATTCTTTTCACTGTCCTGACGTCAATTTTCGATGTACGTACTTAATTTTTATACCAATATGTTCGCAATAGAATGTTCTAGAAGAACATATGTATAAAATGTCACACAAGGATGCGTGTGACCGGCAAACAAATAAAAAACTTCGTTGATTACACTGGTCATGTCAACATTTTACAATAGTTTTACCACGAAGATACAAGCTAACTCCGTTTTCAATAATAGGCTATGTGACTATTAGAAAAAACGAAAATTTAATGGTAAACATGCTTAAATTATCCCCAAGTCGATCGGATAAGAATTGGATTTTATAGAAATATTTCTTTCCAATGCCGCTTGAGGTGCATTCAAGAGATAAATATATGTCC
>WNGS01116590.1:41614-69114 GCA_020271785.1 Procambarus virginalis
CGCTTGTTAACTCGCGAGAAGAGACTTGTCTGTGACACCTTCAGCCTTCTGAAATATTCCAAGTCTCCTTCCCAATTCTTCTAGACGTTAAAAAAATGACAATTCTAACACCCAGATAATAATTAATGAGACAGTAGTCACAGAATTGGGTTTGAGCTCTTGGGTCCTATTCAATCGACTAGAAAAACCGTTATTTCCCCACCACCTCCATAGTAGTAGTAGTAGAGAGCCATTCTCCCCTACCCCCTCTCTGTGTCCATAGAGATTCTCCCTACTCCCCCTCCCCTTTCCCTCCGCCCTCCATTTAGAACCATCCTTCCTCCCCCCCCCCATAAACAATGAGTGCTCTGCTGACAAATTGTTCGCATTTTCATCTTAATCGGTGGTCCGGGTGGGCTTATGTTAATACTCCGGCCCGAACAAGCTGTATTGTTATTAATTACCAGACCTGTGTTGTCAGTATTGACCAGGTGTTCACACCCGGCCTCCGCTGCGGCCCCGGACCATGCAAATGACCCTCCGTTGCGGGCCGTTCCACCCGACGGGTAACGAGACAGCCGGGGCCCTGCTAGTTTTATTTACGAGGCAAAATTGAATATTTAACACTTGGGTTGTCAAACAAGGCATTTCTCAAGAAAGCGCGTTGGAGAATTATGTTGAATAATTACCCTGGGGTAGGTATTATGCCTCTCCACCGCCATCTTCCTTGTCCGCCGCTAAAGAATGGCTCGCTATTGTTCCACTAGAGCTGTGTAAACCTCTATCAACTCCCGCAATCCTCTATTAAACCTCTAATATACGAGCGGGGGTCATATCCTGGGAATCAAGTACATGCCTCGCCTCAATGCCTCTCTGAGTCTCTAATGTGGAGGCTGCGAGTTGGGCTGGGAGTCGGGTTAGCAGCTGTGCTAAGAGCCGGGCTGGAAGTCAGGCATGGAGCTGGGCTAGGAGCTGGGATAGGAGCGGGCTGGGAGTCAGGCTTGGAGCTGGGCTACGAGCTGGGATAGGAGCCGGGCTGGGAGTCAGGCTAGGAGCTGGGCTACGAGCTGGGGTGGGAGCTGGGCTAGGAGCCGGGCTGTGAGTCAGGCTTGGAGCTGGGGTGGGAGCCGGGCTAGGAGCTGGGCTAGGAGCCGGGCTGGGAGTCAGGCTAAGAGCTGGGCTAGGAGCTGGGGTGGGAGCTGGGCTAGGAGCCGGGCTGTGAGTCAGGCTTGGAACTGGGGTGGGAGCCGGGCTAGGAGCTGGGGTGGGAGCTGGGCTAGGAGCTGGGCTAGGAGCTGGGATAGGAGCTGGGATGGGAGCTGGGCTAGGAGCCGGGCTGTGAGTCAGGCTTGGGGCTGGGGTGGGAGCCGGGCTAGGAGCTGGCTAGGAGCCGGGCTGGGAGTCAGGCTTGGAGCTGGAGTGAGAGCCGGGCTAGGAGCTGGGGTAGGAGCCGGGCTGGGAGTCAGGCTTGGAGCTGGGGTGGGAGCCGGGCTGGGAGTCAGGCTTGGAGCTGGAGTGGGAGCCGGGCTGGGAGTCAAGCTTGGAGCTGGGCTAGGAACTGGCCTAGGAGCTGGGGTGGGAGCGTGGGGGTTAGCAGACAAGCAAATGAGTGGAGTTCCGTGATTCATGGTCTAACCTGCACCTTCTCCCCTTTCCCCTAGCTCCTCTCCCCATCCCCGTCACTCCCTAGCTCCTCTCCCCCCCCCCCCCGTCACTCCCGCCTCTCCCCCCCTCCCCGTCCTCCTCAACTAAGCGGCCTCTGCTGATTTATGAGATAACACGAACGCCAACAAGGCCAATCCATAATAATTGCAACAAGGAATATTAAAGCCGACCGTTCAATGTTGTGGCAACACTGTGTGGAGGTGCGGCTGTAGGCTACGAAGAGCCACGGCTCGGAGTATGCCTTTCCCTTTTCTTATGTAGGATTAATGCCTCTTCCTCCCCCCCCCCCCTCCCTCCCTTTCCCTATTATGCTCCGTAATTGGGACAACTGCCTTTGAAGAGCGGACGGCCATTTTTGTGGAGGGGAGGAAGGGATGACAAATGAGGGCGGGTGAGGCGTATCCTGAAGTATTAGGGCGGTGGTATATCTATCCCGGGTGTGCCAGGCTGTACACTAGACAAATGTCGTGATGTATGGTTCCTCGCCCTTACTGTGTGTGTGCTGTGTTCTCCAGGGTGAGTGGTCCACTGTTGGGTGCTGGAGAGGAGTGTGAGTGGTCCACTGGGGTGGGTTCTTCAAGCACTCCACCCACTCCAGTCAATCACTTTGAATGATCAAAGTCAGTCTTCCTCGGCGATCAGCCGGAGCAAGATATTCTAATGTATGCAGATTTATGAAGATGGACACTCTCAGTTGATGAAAGTCTACTAGCTCGTCAGACCAACAGTTGAGAAACCATGCAAGAACTCTCTCAGAAACCAACAGTATTTGTATACATCATCTCTGACAGCTTTCCGTTATTTAGATATTTTAAGAAAAACCCAAAGATAGAATGTTTGTGTGAGCATGTTTGCTGAGTTATTGTGCAAGAGGAAATAGTAACTTTTCAGTAAATAAATCAGTAAGGGATTAATTAATATTGAAAAGCTTACCCGAAGTTTCTGGATATATTTTAGCTTCATGATAAACCAGTTTTACCATTGACTTTGCTGGCCAGTATACCTGACTTCGTGGGACACAAACCACTCTCTTTTTGACTTCGAAAGACACAAGCTACTCTTTGTTTGACATCGAGGGACACAAGCCACTCTTCGTCTATCTTTGTAGGACACAAGCCACTCTTTGACTTCGAGGGACACAAGCCACTCTTTGACTTCGAGGGACACAAGGCATTCTTTGTTTGAATTCGAAGGGCACAAGCCACTCTTTGTTTGACTTCGAAGGACACAAGCCACTCTTTTGACTGACTTCGAGGGACACAAGCCACTCTTTGTTTGAATTCGAAGGACACAAGCCACTCTTTGTTTGACTTCGAGGGACACAAGCCACTCTTTGTTTGACTTCGAGGGACACAAGCCACTCTTTGTTTGACTTCGAGGGACACAAGCCACTCTTTGTTTGAATTCGAAGGACACAAGCCGCTCTTTGTTTCACCTCCACCCGTGATCAGTAGGTTCCTGAGAAAATCCGCAGGAGCCGAGATGAGGATTCGAACCTATGCGCTGGGTATTCCCAGACGCACGCTCTATAAACGACTACACCACGACATGGTCAAAAGAATTGCAACCTGGGGTACTACTACTACTACTACTACTGCACCCTCGAAGATTCCCGAGGCTACCACTGAAGTCGAACCAGGGTTTCACACAATTCCCATTTTTGGAAATTGTGTGAAACTCCCAATTCCTGTCGGATACACAGGAGTACACACTCCCAATGGGCTCCTGTGTATCTGACGACGACTCATGTCTCTCTCTTAGGTGGCAGCAGGAGGAAGGACGAGGCTGTCGACTGGGAGCGGAAGTGCGCTAGTGCAGACTCGCTGACACAGACTGACAACCAGATATATATATGCCTCAATTTGTGGCAATTATCATTTTAATAATTTATGGTGGGATAACACATTTTCTAAGCACCAGCCAGAGTAAGTTATATATTAAACTATTGCTTCGATAGGAGATCGATATTTGAATATATTATCAATTAAACTAGCGTAAATAAAAGCAAAATATATATTATAAAAGCAGAGTATAGATTAATAGAATGGTGATTTTGTGTTAAAATGTTATCTAGTCAATTTTAACGTTCGCATCAAACAGATAACATTTAATTAACAGAAAGAACTAATTATAATTTTTTTTACGGAGGAACGATAATGGCATTTCGTAAAAAAATTTACCAGAAACGATATACTGGAATGTATATCCATTTGGTATATATGCAACAGGTTATTATGACTACATTTGTAGGAAGTTCTTGTAGTGATAACGTAGGGAGGGGAGAGACTTATCTCCCTCTCGTATAATGTGTAAATTACATATTCTCGTGTAAGTGGTACATATATTCTTGTTTCGCTGCGCGCTTATGTAAATTATATGTCCTGGTGTAAATGTCGTATTTTATTACTGTGCTTTTGTGTAAATTGCATTTCCTAAGGTAAATAGGTTGTTTTATTACTCGAGTCTTACAGTGTTTGTCAAGGTGTCACGGTGAAGTCTTAGGGACATAAGTCTTCATGTCTTAAACTTCATGTTTCTTGTGTTTGCGTTGGCCACGCTTCAACTCCTGGGCCCCTTACCATCTGTGACTTCTTATTCTGGTGATAGTCATGACGACTTCTTTTTTGTTGTGAACTTTAACATTTTCTGAGTATTTCCAATACGGTAATCAGGTCTTATCGGTTCTCTTCTTCTCTAGCGAAGCTGGGTTCAGTTCTCTTGGCCTATCAATATAGTAGAGGTTCCCTGATGGTGCTTTATTATTATACCTCCTTATATATACGTGTATAACATACAATATATGTGTATAATACACGACGACATTTAATACAATAATTCGTGATTTCACTCACACGAGTCGAAAATAATTCCATTCAGATAGCGATCGATTTTTGTACATGGATTTTGGCGTGGGTCAGCGAGGTGACCAGCAAACATGGCCAGTTGTAGACAAATAGTCGGAGTTAAGAGTTAATTATTAGTTTATAAATACTCGTGGTTGGTTCAGGGCGATGTATTGATCTCTTAGTGTTCGTCCCTGAAGCCACGACGGGTCTGAGGGCGGTGGGAGAGAGAGAATTATCAGGGGGGAAAGCGCCAAGCCATTACGACTATATAGCACTGGGAAGGGGTCAGGAATTTGGGATGGGACGGGGGAGGAAAAGAAAAGTGCCCAACCACTCGGACGGTGGGGGATTGAACGCCGACCGTCCGAGGATCAGAGATGGTGCCTGCTTGCACTCTCTGATCTTAGTGGTCCCTGCCCTCTGGGGAAAGAAAACGGGGTCTCATCACTTTTGTTGTGTACAGGGGCGCGGCACAGTGCCTCGTGAAGGGCTGGTGGGGCACTCTAAGTCTATATTCTCTGGCTCTCGATTACACACAGAAATCACAATTACGTGAGGCATCAAATGAACAAATCCACAAGAGCCGTGACGAGGATTCGAACCTGGGTCCGAGAGCATCCAGACGCTGCATGATTTGTGCCTCGGAGAGGCTGCAGGATCCAGTAAGTTCAGTAGAACTTCGGCTTTAACTCTTTTTGACCATGTCGTAGCTCAGTCGATTAAGGCAACGTCTGGGATGCTCTCGGACGCAGGTTCGAATCCTCGTCACGGCCCTTGTGGATTTGGCTCTTGATGATTGTTTGTTTCTCTGTGGAGGGGAGGGGGTGGGGGTGGGGGTTGTGGGGGAGGGGGTGGTGGGGGAGGGGGTGGTGGGGAGGGGGTGGTGGGGGGAGGGTGGGGGGTGTTAAGTGGGGTCTGTCTCAGACATTTCTTGGTCAGTTCATCTTTGATACAGAGATCTGAATGTCTCCTCCCTACCACTTGATCACACTAGTGATCAAGTGGTAGTGGAGGCTTGGTCGACGACCGGGCCGCGGGGACGCTAAGCCCCGGAAGCACCTCAAGGTAAGATAGTGTCTGTCTGTCTTTTACTCTCTCTCTCTCTCTCTCTCTCTCTCTCTCTCTCTCTCTCTCTCTCTCTCTCTCTCTCTCTCTCTCTCTCTCTCTCTCTCTCTCTCTCTCTCTCTCTCTCTCTCATATCTACTCCCCCCCTCCTCCCCCCCCGCTACCAATTACTGTCAGCCCTGCTAATTGTTATGGTTGACGGCTTCATGGTGTTTTTTGTGTGCTGTCAATCACTAATATGATAATATATCTATCGCAAATTGTTGGTCGGCTTTTTGTATGCGGCTCAGAGAATGCCTCACCAAGAGGAAATTGTTTTCTTCTTATTGTTGTTGATGCCCTTCTTAACTTTCTCTTCTAGGCCTCTTTCTTCATCTTGGTCCTTTTCTCCTCCTCCTCCTCCTTCTTCTCCTGATTCATCTTCTTGTAGATCTCACTATGTCTAATCATAGTCGTCGTAGTAAAAAAAAAAAATTGGTTGCAATTGCTTTAGTATATTTATGAGGTATGTCCTCCCACATGTACACATAACCATGTTGTTGTTGTTGTTGTTGTTGTTGTTGTTGTTGTTGTTGTTGTTGTTGTATAACTAAAGTATACTCTTCCAGGTGTCCCTCATAAACTTGTTGGTGTTGTTACTGTTGTATGACCTCATGAAACATGTATAAGAGACGGGTATAAGCTGTGAGGATGACCAATCTTAAGTCTAGCTATGAATACGTCCAATCATAAGTCTAGGTACGAGCATGACCAATCATAGAGCGCCATTACACAGCTCTCGTAATACATGACCAATCAGACTGTGACACTCATTCCGTTGTCATAATATTGTCAAGCAAATGTCAGGATGACAGAGATCAGTTATTGCTTTAATGCTGACAGACAGATCACTGATGACGTAATTAACGTTGACAGGTAGATCCCACGAGGATATTACATGGCATCCCATGGTGTTAACACTATTTCAAAAGCTTCTCCCTACAGCAATTTAAGTTAATGATCAGGATAGCATGACCTCCACGAGTTACAGTTACGAAAGCACAGTTAACATTAACCTTTAGGTTGTGTTATATACTACTACTACTACTACTACTACTACTACTAATAATAATAATAATAATAATAATAATAATAATAATAATAATAATAATAATAATAATAATAATAATTATTATTATTATTATTATTATTATTATTATAATAATAATACAGAGAGAGAGAGAAACTCACACTAACGTGATGTATCAACGAGAAAAATCCGTAGGAGCCGTGGTGAGGATTCGAACCTATGCGGTTTGCAACCTGGAGTTCTACTGAACCCTCGAGGATTACTGAGGATCCATTTTTTCTCATTGATCCATCAGGTTAGTGTGATTACTTTCTGTGTATTGAAGAGGAGCGTCAGAGGTAGAACATTCCTTGTCGACAGAGTGCATTGGGGGGGGGGGGGGAGTGAAACTCTGGTTAGGCTTCAGTGGAAGCCTCAGGAATCCTCAAGGGGGTTCAGTTGAACTCCAGGTTACAATCCTTTTACCTTGTCGTGGCCTAATTGTTTGGGGCGTGTGTACAGGGCATAAGTTCGAATCCTAATCACAGCTCCAAACGGATTTTCTCAATAAAAATAATAATTATTTATTTTGCAAACAATAATTATAAATATGTAAATCTATACTTATATATTAAAATGTCTATCTATTTGTCCAAGGCTGGAGACCAGGTGCTTGAGGCTAACCTCACCCAATTTTTAGGAGTAATTGTTGTTGGGTATGTGTCCAACATGAGTGGGTCGGGNTTAATTATGCTAGGAAAAACAACAACAATAAAAACAGTTATAATAATATTAATATTAATAATAATAATAATAATAATTTTAGTAATATAAAATAAATAGTATTTAATATTTAAATTAAATATAATAATATAAATTAAATACAAAATTAATAAAACAACAATGGCCATAATATTTTTAATATTAAAATATCATAATTGTCATTTTGGTGGGTAAGATAGCGCTGTTATATCGCTGAGAGAGATATGCAGGCTTAGTTATATCGCTAAGCCTGCATATCTATATGTATATATATATATATATATATATATATATATATATATATATATATATATATATATATATATATATATATATATATATATATATATATATTTATATATATATATATATATATATTTATATATATATATATATATATATATATATATATATATATATATATATATATATATATATATATATATATAATATATATGGGCTCGGTTATTTATGCTCACCTGTTCTTCCTGATTAGCTGTTCTAGCTACACTGTTTAACTGTTGCTTCTGTTGAGCAGACTGTTAACTGTTGCTTCTGTTGAGCAGACTGTTAACTGTTGCTTCTGTTGAGCAGACTGTTAACTGTTGCTTCTATTGAGCAGGGAAATTGAGAGAACAAGCTGACTAGTTACAGTGAACCTGGTGAACATGTAGATGTGTTCACTTGATAGGATATATCCAATCAAATTAAATTATACATTTATATATAAATGTATAAATTCCATCCCTGATGTTAGTGTAAAAAGTAGTTAAGATATTTACTAAAAAAAAACAAAAGAAGACCTGAACATCCCTTTATGTGAAGTGTGTCTTTGAGATCTTCGGTCTCGAGGATGTGTTGGAGTGTCTAGTGGAGTAATAGGCTGGAGGGAGACCTTTCTTCTGACCTTAAATCAAATTCAGAGTTTATCTATTCTAACAAGAACTTCTGTTTTGGTTTTATTTGGCGTGCAAGTACGGTTCTGCTTGAGGTGTTCCTTTGCAGCTGGTGCTGGTCCTTACAGCTGGTGCTGGTCCTTGCAGCTGGTGCTGGTCCTTACAGCTGGTGCTGGTCCTTGCAGCTGGTGCTGGTCCTTGCAGCTGGTGCTGGTGCTTGCAGCTGGTGCTGGTCCTTGCAGCTGGTGCTGGTCCTTGCAGCTGGTGCTGGTGCTTGCAGCTGGTGCTGGTCCTTGCAGCTGGTGCTGGTGCTTGCAGCTGGTGCTGGTCCTTGCAGCTGGTGCTGGTCCTTGCAGCTGGTGCTGGTCCTTGCAGCTGGTGCTGGTGCTTGCAGCTGGTGCTGGTCCTTGCAGCTGGTGCTGGTCCTTACAGCTAGTGCTGGTCCTTGCAGCTGGTGCTGGTCCTTGCAGCTGGTGCTGGTGCTTGCAGCTGGTGCTGGTGCTTGCAGCTGGTGCTGGTGCTTGCAGCTGGTGCTGGTCCTTGCAGCTGGTACTGGTCCTTGCAGCTGGTACTGGTCCTTGCAGCTGGTGCTGGTGCTTGCAGCTGGTGCTGATCCTTGCAGCTGGTGCTGGTCCTTGCAGCTGGTGCTGGTCCTTGCAGCTGGTGCTGGTCCTTGCAGCTGGTGCTGGTCCTTGCAGCTGGTGCTGGTCCTTGCAGCTGGTGCTGGTCCTTGCAGCTGGTGCTGGTGCTTGCACCTGGTGCTGCTGCTTGCAGCTGGTGCTGGTCCTTGCAGCTGGTGCTGGTCCTTGCAGCTGGTGCTGGTCCTTGCAGCTGGTGCTGGTGCTGGTCCTTGCAGCTGGTGCTGCTGCTTGCAGCTGGTGCTGCTGCTTGCAGCTGGTGCTGCTGCTTGCAGCTGGTGCTGCTGCTTGCAGCTGGTGCTGCTGCTTGTAGCTGGTGCTAGTGCTGGTCCTTGCAGCTGGTGCTGGTCCTTGCAGCTGGTGCTGCTGCTTGCAGCTGGTGCTGTTTCTCTGCAAATTCAGTGGCCGACGATCCAGGAAAATTAGCCATGATGAATTCTTGGAGCGCCTCTGGCCTGCGGGACGGTGTGCTGACTATATTATTAGGCTTGCCAGCTCCTGCACCACGTAGCGTCGTCGTCGTCCACACGACCTGCAGCTCCTGCACCACGTAGCGTCGTCGTTGTCCACACGACCTGTAGCTCCTGGACCACGTAGCGCCGTCGTCGTCCACACGACCTGCAGCTCCTGCACCACGTAGCGTCGTCGTCGTCCACACGACCTGCAGCTCCTGGACCACGTAGCGTCGTCGTCGTCCACACGACCTGCAGCTCCTGCACCACGTAGCGCCGTCGTCGTCCACACGACCTGCAGCTCCTGGACCACGTAGCGCCGTCGTCCACACGACCTGCAGCTCCTGCACCACGTAGCGCCGTCGTCCACACGACCTGCAGCTCCTGGACCGCGTAGCGTCGTCGTCCACACGACCTGCAGCTCCTGCACCACGTAGCGTCGTCGTCGTCCACACGACCTGCAGCTCCTGGACCACGTAGCGCCGTCGTCCACACGACCTGCAGCCCCTGGACCACGTAGCGCCGTCGTCCAAACGACCTGCAGCTCCTGGACCACGTAGCGCCGTCGTCCACACGACCTGCAGCCCCTGGACCACGTAGCGCCGTCGTCCACACGACCTGCAGCCCCTGCACCACGTAGCGCCGTCGTCCACACGACCTGCAGCCCCTGGACCACGTAGCGCCGTCGTCCACACGACCTGCAGCTCCTGGACCACGTAGCGCCGTCGTCCACACGACCTGCAGCCCCTGGACCACGTAGCGCCGTCGTCCACACGACCTGCAGCTCCTGCACCACGTAGCGTCGTCGTCGTCCACACGACCTGCAGCCCCTGGACCACGTAGCGCCGTCGTCCACACGACCTGCAGCTCCTGGACCACGTAGCGCCGTCGTCCACACGACCTGCAGCCCCTGGACCACGTAGCGCCGTCGTCCACACGACCTGCAGCTCCTGCACCACGTAGCGTCGTCGTCGTCCACACGACCTGCAGCTCCTGCACCACGTAGCGTCGTCGTCCACACGACCTGCAGCTCCTGGACCACGTAGCGCCGTCGTTGTCGTCTTTATTTTTTTGGAGGGTGAATTATCCCAAGTTGGATTGATGTTTGCTTATGTCAAGGAAAGTAGAAAGTTAGCATAAGTGGAGTCACATTCGAGTGTGAGACTGTTTTAAGTGGAGCGTCATTAATGGCGTCATTAAAAGAAAGGTGAAACGCCATGCAACCTCTGAAGAGTCAACTAAGACAACACTTATACCCGCTATTAGACTGTTTTACAGGAACTTCTTTTCGACGGCTCACACAACGGAGGAAAGTGTCCTGAAAGATATTATTAATAGGCATGTTATCCCCCACAGACACAAATCAGAAGATACAATCAACAATTTACTGCAAAAACAAGAAGACGCCCAACCTACTCATGAAGAACTCTCCAGACACCAAACAGAACGCCTTGAAAGAAACCAACGTTGTCTATGTCTTCACATGCCCACTTGGGGACTGTGAGCCCCAAAGATCACAGTATATAGGCAAGACAGCAACGTCTCTCTCTTGGAGACTAAAAATGCACAAACAACAGGGCTCCATCAAGGAGCATATAATCTCCTCACACAACCAGACATTCACCAGAGAAATCTTAACAAGCAACACAGAAATTATCGGCAGATACAACAACAACAACAGGAGACTCGACATCAGCGAGGCCCTACACATCAAAAAGTCAAATCCAGCTGAGATGGTCCCATTGTAGACCAAGTTGCCGCAGAATGCCTGAGTGCTGCAACAACACAACACGACATTGCTCGCCCCACATGCAGGGGATTTCCTGTTAGCAACCCCAACTGGCACACAACTGCCCCAATCCACACGAAATATAGGTGTATTTGCGGCGAGGTGGTGGTTGACAGGTACGGTCACCATGGCCTACTCTGCCAAAGCACAGGGGGATGGCACTCGAGGCACAGTGAAGTTAACAACATCATCAAGAGGAGCCTCACCACAGCTGGATGCCCAGCTGAAAGAGAGCCCCGCTACTTAAAGCCCCGTAACTCTGATGCTCTTATTGGTCGCCCGGATGGTATCACAGTGAACCCCTGGAAGAATGGCAAGCAGTTGGTGTGGGACTACACATGCGTATCAACCCTGGCTAACACCTACATTGACCTCAGTGTTGCACAACCAGGTGACGCTATCACTCACAGGGAATCACCCAAATCCCGTAAGTACAGAGAACTGGATTACCACTATAATTTTGTCCCCATTGCTTCTGAGACACTCGGCGCCTGGGGTAAGAGTGCCACCATTTTTTTTTTAAGGAACTGGGTTCTAGGCTAATTGAGACAACGAAGACCCTAGAGCTGCCAGCTTCCTTTTCCACGGCCTCAGCGTGGCGATACAGAGGGGAAATGCACACTGCATTCAGGGTTCCTGCCCGCCATGTGAGGAGCTGGAGGAACTCGACAACTTATGATAATCAATAAGGAAATAAGACACTGGCATATATTTTTAAACGCCTTATCAATAAGACATTCAGTACTACTCTTCGCCTTCATCGTGTCCTCATTAGGGCTCGTTAAGGTATAACACAGTTCAGTTTTGGTCTCCGTACAGAGAAGGATTCCCAAGCTAATCCCAGGATATTATGAAGGGAATAAAAACTTATATAATACATTCTATATAATGACGGATGAAAGACTATAACAAAAGGAATAAAAAAAATTGCACCCTTGAACACAAAACAATGTATATATGAATTGCCGATGTTTAAATTCAGGAAGGAATTGGGTAAATACTGGTTATGAATAGGAATGTTGATTGATGTAACAAATTCATGGGTAACACAATAGACGCGGGATCGATGGATTGTTTCAAGCGTAGGTTATACATGTGTACGAGGTTAGGTAGATATAAACGGGAGCTTCCATGTATGGACCACTAGGCCTCTGCAAATTAGAATATTCATATGTTCATATGTACACGGCCGGCCGCCCCTAGACCTCATTGATTCTGAGGCAACCAGAGCACCCTTAACTGTGAGGCAACCAGAGCACCCTTAACTGTGAGGCAACCAGAGCCCCCTTAACTGTGAGGCAACCAGAGCACCCTTAACTGTGAGGCAACAGGAGCCCCCTTAACTGTGAGGCAACCAGAGCACCCTTAACTGTGAGGCAACCAGAGCACCCTTAACTGTGAGGCAACCAGAGCCCCCTTAACTGTGAGGCAACAGGAGCACCCTTAACTGTGAGGCAACAGGAGCAAGAACACAGCAGAGATTAAAGGCGTCAACAGAAAATAACTTCGCAGAGAATCCTGGAGTGAGCAACAGAGAAGCAGTGGATTGGAGTCACACAGATGGAATGATTAGTAAGTTAGAACCGGACGAGATGATTGTGAGACAGAAGGGTGAACACAGAGAGAGCCAGACAGAGATAGACAGATGGTCAGAAGGGCGAATGTGGCGAAGAATTAGGTATCAATTGCGAGAGACAGATGCACAAATGGACAGGACTAACTGGGAGAGGAGTTGAAGAGACAGATTGAGGAAGATAGAGGGAGAGAGAGAGGGAGAGATAGACAGAAGGGTGGGGGGACGGGTGAGAGTACGGACGCCGCCCCTACTCCCTCACTGTTCCTGGTGATCTCCAAGCCACAAAAATGTCGGGTCATTAGGGTGCTACACAGCCGTCGATGATGTGAGGTAATGATGCTTCTGGCCTCGGGGTGGGCACACGCACACACACACGCACACCACACACACACACACACACACACACACACACACACACACACACCACACACACACACACACACACACACACACACACACACACACACACACACACACACACACCACACAGTAAAGTGTGTTTTATGTGGTTGCACATACACTTGCGTAAATGCATTCCCGTTAAACACGCAAGAAAAAAAACCTCAATGCACATTTACCAACCAAATAACAATCAATCATTAATCAACACCTGAAAACAACAAAATATACAAACAAAAATAAAGGCATAACAACAATAATAATAACAACAACAACAACAACAAACAATAATAATAATAATAATAATAATAATAATAATAATAATAATAATAATAATAATAATAATAATAATAAATCAGTGGTGGATATGAACAGATGCCATATAATGTGGCGGGCCAGATCGGTCCTTATAGAAAACGAGTTCTACCGCCCCGAGCACCCTCCCAGCGGTCGCTCGAGGCATCAAAGAAAACGAGACTGGCTGGTTGGTGGTCTGTCATCGATGGTTGATGGTGGTGGTGGTGGTGGCAATGGTTCGGTGTGGAAGTGTGTGATTGTGGTGGTATTGTGCGAAGGGGATGGAAGTGATGGCGGTGTTGGTGGTTAGTGGTGATTAGCGATTTAGGTGAGGGTGACTTGGCTATAGATGAAGGTGGTGGTAGTGGTCAAGGTGTGTGTGTGTAAGTGGAGGGGGGGGGGAGGTTGTGGGAGTAGTGTGTGTGTGTGTGTGTGTGTGTGTGTGTGTGTGTGTGTGTGTGCACGTGTGTGTACTCACCTAGTTGTGCTTGTGGGAGCTTTGGTTGCGCCTCTCAACCGTCAATCAACTGGTGTACAGATTCCTGAGCCTACTGGGCTCTATCATATCTACATTTGAAACTGTGTATGGAGTCAGCCTCCACCACATCACTGCCTAATGCATTCTCTTTGTCACCTACTCTAACACTGACAAAATTCTTTCTAATATCTCTGTGGGTATATCTCATCTGGGTACTAAGTTTCCACCTGTATCCCCTTGTTCGTGTCCCACCCGTGCTGAAGAGTTTGTCTTTGTCTACCTTCTCAATTCCCCTGAGAATTTTGTAGGTGGTTATCATGTCTCCTCTTACTCTTCTGTTATCCAGGGACGTGAGGATCAGCTCTTTTAGCCTTTCCTCGTAGCTCTTCCTCTCAGTTGTGTATTCACCTAGTTGTACTTGTGAGGGTTGAGCTCTGCTCTTTCGGCCCGTCTCTCAACTGTCAATCAGTTAACTGTTACTAACTACTAACTATTTTATTCCCTCTCCCCCACACATACACACTCAGGAAGCAGCCCGTTGCAGCTGTCTAACTCCCAGGTACCTATTTACTGCTAGGTAACAGAGGCATCAGGGTGAAAGACACTCTGCCCATTTGTCTCTGCCTAGTCCGGGAATCGAACCCGGGCCACAGGATTACGACTCCCGAGCGCTGTCCATTCAGCTACCAGCGCCCTAGGAGTGTGTGTGTGTGTGTGTGTGTGTGTACTCACCTATTTGTGCTTACGGGGGTTGAGCTCTGGGTCTTTGGTCCCGCCTCTCAACTGTCAATCAACTGGACCGTAGATTGTAGTGTGTGTGTGTGTGTATGTGTATATGTGTGTATGTGTGTGTATATATATATATATATATATATATATATATATATATATATATATATATATATATATATATATGATTACGAACCTTGAGATGATTACGGGGCTTAGCGTCCCCGCGGCCCGGTCCTCGACCAGGCCTCCTATCGACCGTAGACCAAACTACCGCCACACTCACCCCTGAAAACAAAACACCATGGCAGCAGAGGCCGAGCTGACGAACGTCCTGATAACCTTCGGGAACTTGGACGAAGGAGCCTTCTGGTAGTTATACACATCACGTGCGAAACCCACTCTTGAGTATATGTTGCCCCGGCATGGAACCCCTATATTTAAAGAAGCACAAAACAAAGCTAGAAAGAACTACAACAAGGGTTGTTCCTCATCTATAAAGATACACACACAACCACATCTCACCACGATGGAGGAGAGAAGGAACAGTGTAGACATGATAATAACATACAAGATTCCGAAGGAAACGGAACTATTAGATAGAGAAATATGTCCAAAGTGAGAAGCAGCAGAACAAGGGGACATGTGTATTGACACTTGTGGTCTCACAGACACCACACTAAGAACGCCTTCAGACTAACATTCAACATGAATGTATCAGCCAAATACGCAACTTTAAATATGATTAGAGAAGCGAGCAAAGAGCTATTTTCATATAACTACTAGTGTTGGAATAGTGGACCTTACGAGCTGTCTGTCTGTCTGTCTAGCCACATCTAGGTGAGTGGACAGGCACGGAGCTCGTCCATGCGGACAAGAGCGCCCAGTCATGCAAAAAAAAAGGAATGGACAGGTAAATAATATTATGTGAGAGGATAGCGTCACAACGATGTCTGTGAGGATAGCGTCACAACGATGTCTATGAGAGGATAGCGTCACAACGATGTCTGTGAGATGATAGCGTCACAACGATGTCTGTGAGAGGATAGCGTCACAACGATGTCTGTGAGAGGATAGCGTCACAACGATGTCTGTGAGAGGATAGCGTCACAACGATGTCTGTGAGAGGATAGCGTCACAACGATGTCTATGAGAGGATAGCGTCACAACGATGTCTGTGAGAGGGTTCGATTCCTGGCGCCGGCGAGAAACAATGGGCAGAGTTTCTTTCATCCTGATACCCCTGTTACCTACCAGTAAATAGGTACCTGGGAGTTAGACAGCTGTTACGGAGCCGCTTCCTGGGGATGTGTGTGGGAAAAAATAGTTGGTAGTTAGTAACAGTTGATTGATTAACAGTTGTGAGGCGGGCAGAAAGAGCAGAGTTCAATCCCCGCAAGCACAACTAGGTGAATACACTAGGACACGGGGACACTGGGACACGGGGACACTGGGACACGGGGACACGGAGACACGGAGACACTGGGACACGGAGACACGGGGACACGGAGACACGGGGACACTGGGACACTGGGACACTGGGACACGGGGACACGGAGACACGGAGACACTGGGACACGGACACACGGGGACACGGAGACACGGGGACACTGGGACACTGGGACACTGGGACACGGAGACACGGAGACACTGGGACACGGAGACACGGGGACACGGGGACACGGAGACACGGAGACACGGGGACACGGGGACACGGGGACACGGGGACACGGAAACACAGGGACACGGGGCCGGTAAGGTAAACACGGAGCGTGTCAGTCAAGGCTTGACACATCGCTACTTACCGCCAGTACCGGTATTTACCCCGGGCCCGTCTGTCCCCCGGGGCCCCTCTCGCTGTCTGGCCCAGGGGACCCCTGCTGCCGGAACACACGCACGCACGCACGCACGCACGCACACGCACGCACGCACGCTCACATGCACACGCACGCATGCACGCTCAGTAGGCTCGGGAATCTGTACACCAGTTGATTGACAGTTGAGAGGCAGGACCAAAGAGACAAAGCTCAACTCCCGCAAGCACAAATAGGTGAGTACACACACACACACACACACACACACACACACACACACACACACACACACACACACACACACACACACACACACACACACACACACACACACACACACCAATCCTGGAGTATGCAGCCCCAGCATGGAGCCCGTACCTTGTCAAGCACAAGACGAAGCTGGAAAAAGTCCAAAGTATGCCACTAGACTAGTCCCAGAACTAAGAGGCATGAGTTACGAGGAAAGGCTGCGGGAAATGCACCTTACGACACTGGAAGACAGAAAAGTAAGGGGAGATATGATCACAACCTACAAAATCCTCAGAGGAATCGACCGGGTAGACAAGGACAAACTATTCAACACTGGGGGGACGCGAACAAGGGGACACAGGTGGAAACTGAGTACCCACATGAGCCACAGAGACGTTAGAAGGAACTTTTTCAGTGTCAGAGTAGTTAACGGATGGAATGCTTTAGGCAGTGATGTGGTGGAGGCTGACTCCATACACAGTTTCAAGTGTAGATATGATAGAGCCCAGTAGGCTCGGGAATCTGTACACCAGTTGATTGACAGTTGAGAGGCGGGACCAAAGAGCCAAAGTTCAACCCCCGCAAGCACAAATAGGTGAGTACAAATAGGTGAGAACACACACACACACGTACGCACGCACGTACACACAGAGCCAAAGAGCCAAAGCTTAACCCCTGCAAGCACAAATAGGTGAGTACACACGTACAAACGCACTCACACACAGTCCCTTTTTTTTTTTTTATTAATTCCTTAGGTACATCTGCATTAGTGCAGCTACCCTAGACTATATGAAGTGGAGTACAGTGTGTCAAAAAAGCTAACTAGTTGATGCTAGAAAATCCCCATCACACAGGATGGTTAGTCATACAGAGGCATGTGATAAGCAGTCTGCACTGGCAGATTCCGGATGCATTTTGAGGATATCATCAACACAAGATTGAATAAGGCAGCAGTGGTAATAAAGGTCCCCATCTCGCAGGATGGTTAGTCATACAGGGCCATATGTTTAGTAGCCTGCACTGGCAAATTTTGGGTACACTGTGAGGATATCTTTAAGAATACGAGAGTGAATAAAGTAATTGCAAAGCTCCAGGTACCTCATGCCAACTGGTCTGAAAGGTCTAATAACTGGGCATTCAGTGATGTAGTGCGGGAGATCGTGCCGTAGTTCCTGCTCACAGAGTTTGCAACTGGAGTGCTCAGGATTGGGAGATCCGTCACCTGCAGCCACCTGCCACAGGTAACGGTAACCCAACCTGATCCTTGCAACCACTGTGTCGCACAGTCTAGTGGACGTTTTGTGCTGCCCATAGATGTAGGTTTCAGATCTGAACAAATCATAGCTTTTTATACTAGTACTTTCAGGTCGTTGGGAGTCAGTAAGTTCTTTCCTATCAGATCTGAATGTTTGGATCAATACAGTTTTGACAGCAGAGATGGGGATACCTAGATCTAAGTCAACTTCAAACTTGTTACACTACAAGCAATTTGGCTGCAATGTCTGTCTCATTATGATGGGTTNGACAGACAGACAGACAGACAGACAGACAGACAGAAATTAACATAGTGCCAAGAAAATAAGGCAGATATAACTTATAAACAAACCTATGAAATGACAAAAGTGTCGTCATAAGAGTAAGCTTTGTATAGTGACTGCTGGGAGCCTCCTGTTGGGAGCCTCCTGTTGAATCACTTGTGATATAAACTGATCATTGATATGTAGATGTATTTGTGTAAATAATTGTATATATATATATTTAGGTACATGCGTATGTAAATTGTGTAACCAGCTTCACGCGATTGTTACTTACTTACCTGCATGAATTATGTGGTTCAGTTCCTGAACCCCTTATGTGCCTCTGCAACCCTCTCCACCACCGCCCACAGGATGGGTATGGGGTGCATAATAAGGAATGAAATGTAATAGGCAGTATGACATTGTTTATGACGGGACCTGAAAGCACTTATGTAGAATTATATGTCGTCAAACGGCAAACCTTTCCGTTCATCGTCTTCCGTGTCTTTATTATCTTATTCTGCTCCTTATTCTTCTGTTTCTTGATCCTTATTCTTCTGCTTCTTGCTGCTTATTCTTCTGCGTCTTGCACCATATTCTTCTACTTGTCAGCAGTGAGATTATTCCTCACAATATTTTATCATACGTGATACGCATTAATTTTTAATATTAATTCCACAAATAATTGATAAGGTAATAATTATGGGAACAAATAATGAAACATAAATTATATTGTGCTTATAAGTATACCCCAAAAGACTTGCATTATCTGCTCGCTTAAAACGATAAACTGTGGTTGACCTCAAATTTATGTCCTTAAATGACCTCAGCTGACCTCTCTCCCTCGTCAAACATGTTACTTGGTCAATTTGTTCCATAAATACACAACCCTGTTTCCAAACCAGTATTTACCCAGGTCTTTCCTGAAACTAAATTTATATAGTTTATAGCTCTTATCTTGTGTGTTTTTATTATGAGTTGATACATTTAAAACCGTATATATATCATCTATATCATCCATTGTTATAGCCTTTTATCCATTTATATTCTTAACTATGTCAGTCCTCGCTACTTTAATTGGTGGTTGAAAATGTAGTTAAGAGCTTGTCCTGGGGTAGAGTCTCTGATATTTACCCTTGGTGGGAGGATATCAAGCACGGTGGTTATCAAGCACGGAGGTTATCAAGCACGGTGGTTATCAAGCACGGTGGTTATCAAGCACGGTGGTTATCAAGCACGGTGGTTATCAAGCACGGTGGTTATCAAGCACGGTGGTTATCAAGCACGGTGGTTATCAAGCACGGTGGTTATCAAGCACGGTGGTTATCAAGCACGGTGGTTATCAAGCACGGTGGTTATCAAGCACGGTGCTTATCAAGCACGGTGGTTATCAAGCACGGTGCTTATCAAGCACGGTGGTTATCAAGCACGGTGCTTATCAAGCACGGTGGTTATTAAGCACGGAGGTTATCAAGCACGGTGGTTATCAAGCACGGTGGTTATCTAGCACGGTGGTTATCAATCACGGTATCAAGCACGGTGGTTATCAAGCACGGTGATTATCAAGCACGGTGGTTATCAAGCACGGAGGTTATCAAGCACGGTGGTTATCAAGCACGGTGATTATCAAGCACGGTATCAAGCACGGTGGTTATCTAGCACGGTGGTTATCAATCACGGTATCAAGCACGGTGGTTATCAAGCACGGTGGTTATCAAGCACGGTGATTATCAAGCACGGAGGTTATCAAGCACGGTATCAAGCACGGTGGTTATCAAGCACGGTGGTTATCAAGCACGGTGGTTATCAGCTCGGTGGTTATTAAACACGGTGGTTATCAAGCACGGTGGTTATCAAGCACGGTGGTTATCAAGCTCGGTGGTTATCAAGCACGGTGGTTATCAAGAACGGTGGTTATCAAGCACGGTGGTTATCAAGCACGGTGGTTATCAAGCACGGTGGTTATCAAGCACGGTGGTTATCAAGCACGGTAGTTATCAAGCACGGTGGTTATCAAGCACGGTGGTTATCAAGCTCGGTGGTTATCAAGCACGGTGGTTATCAAGCACGGTGG
The DNA here is from genome assembly GCA_020271785.1 of Procambarus virginalis. Taxonomy (NCBI): domain Eukaryota; kingdom Metazoa; phylum Arthropoda; class Malacostraca; order Decapoda; family Cambaridae; genus Procambarus; species Procambarus virginalis. The sequence continues at coordinate 61,888 of WNGS01116590.1, forward strand.
TTATCAAGCACGGTGGTTATCAAGCACGGTGGTTATCAAGCTCGGTGGTTATCAAGCACGGTGGGTATCAAGCACGGTGGGTATCAAGCACGGTGATTATCAAGCACGGAGGTTATCAAACACGAAGGTTATCAAGCACGGTGGTTATCAAGCACGATGGTTATCATGCACGGAGGTTATCAAACACGAAGGTTATCAAGCTCGGTGGTTATCAAGCACAGAGGTTATCAAGCACGGAGGTTATCAAGCACGGTGGTTATCAAGCACGATGGTTATCATGCACGGAGGTTATCAAGCACGGAGGTTATCAAACACGAAGGTTATCAAGCTCGGTGGTTTTCAAGCACAGAGGTTATCAAGCACGGAGGTTATCAAGCACGTGGTTATCAAGCACGGTGGTTATCAAGCACGATGGTTATCAAGCACGAAGGTTATCAAGCACGAAGGTTATCAAGCACGGAGGTTATCAAGCACGGAGGTTATCAAGCACGGAGGTTATCAAGCACGATGGTTATCAAGCACGATGGTTATCAAGCACGGATGGTTATCAAGCACGAAGGTTATCAAGCACGAAGGTTATCAAGCACGGTGGTTATCAAGCACGATGGTTATCAAGCACGGAGGTTATCAAACACGAAGGTTATCAAGCACGATGGTTATCAAGCACGATGGTTATCAAGCACGATGGTTATCAAGCACGGAGGTTATCAAGCACGATGGTTATCAAGCACGATGGTTATCAAGCACGGAGGTTATCAAGCACGATGGTTATCAAGCACGGAGGTTATCAAGCACGATGGTTATCTAGCACGGTGGTTGTAGCCTCAGTATGGTCACAATGATATTGACATTCATGAGCCCAAGATGGTATAATTTATATTATTATTATTATTATTATTATTATTATTATTATTATTATTATTATTATTATTATTATTATTATTATTACGACTACTACTGTTATTATTATTATTATTATTTTCTATAAAAATATATAATAAGGCCTATCCACTTAGCCGCGAGGGCCCCCTATATATGTGTGTGTGTGTGTGTGTGTTAGAGAGAAATATATGTAGTATTTATAATAGAGGGAAAATAGATTTGTTTGAAAGGCGGGGTCCAAGAGCTAATAGCTCGATTCACTAGGATACACACACTCAACATAGAAAATGTTTTACTCGAACATAGACGGGATTGCAAACAAGGCAAGTGAACTTAGGGAAAGAGCACAAAAAGTAAACCCAGATGTAATTGGACTCAAAGAAACAAAACTCTCAGGAATCATAACGAATGCGGTGTTTCCTTGGGATTACACTGTAATAAGGAAAGAGAGGGAAGGAAGGGGAGGAGATGGAATGGCTGTACTGATGAGAAATGGAATGGAGTTTCGAGGAGATGGTTATTCCAGGCTGTTTAAGGTTCAGGAACTTCATAACAGGCACCATGACGATGGGAGGACCAAGAGTAGTAGTAGCAGTGATATATAACCCTCCACTAAATGAAAGAAGACCCAGGCAAGGGTATGACAGAAACATATGCAGTAACACTATAAATGAGAGAGCAGCCGCTGCTGCCTGTAGAAACCGATCCCGTCTGCTCATCATGGGGGACTTTAATTATGGAAGGATAGACTGGGAAAACAAGGAACCACATGGAGGTGAGGAAGAGGAAACATAAATAGCGAACTGTTGGAGGTGGCGACTAAAAACTTTTGAAGTCAGCATGTCAAGGTCCAACGAGAATGAGAAGCAACGAAGACCTGCAAGATTCGACTAGTATTTACTCTGAACGATTCAGACATAAGGAAATCGGTCTCGAAGCCCCCGTGGGTATGAATGATCTCCGTGTACTGTTGTTTGAGTATCTGGTCGAAGAAGGGTTAATGTACTCAAGGAAGGGACCGAAAGCAAGAGGCCGGCATTCTGGAAGGGAAACTATGAGGAGATAAGAAAATTCCAAACGGACATAGTTTGGGAAACAGAGCTCAGAGGAAAAGACGGCTCAAGACATGATGGACTACATCACACAGAAGTGTAAGGAGGCAGCAGACAAGTTCGCCCCAGTCCAAAAGGAAAAAAAGGAAATGCAGATGAGAAACCCATGGTTTAATCCTTAAACTAGCATAGTAACTAAATAAAAGGGCGTCGAGAAACTATAAAAACACAGAACACTAGAGAGCAGAGAAAGATACCAGAGCGCCAGGAATGAATACGTCAGGGTGAGAAGAGAGGTAGAGAGGCAATACGAAAATGACATAGCGAGCAAAGCAAAGACTCAACCCAAACTGCTGCATAGCCACATCAGGAGGAAAACAACAGTGAAGGAACAGGTAATGAAACTGAGGATAGGGGCAGAAAGATTCACTACAAACGACAAAGAAGTGTGCGAGGAACTCAATAAGAAATTCCAGGAAGTCTTCACCTCAGAGCAAGGAGAAGTCCCAGAGATAAGAGAGGGAACACCAACCCAGACACCACTAGAGGAATTTGTGATTACCAGTATATATATATATATATATATATATATATATATATATATATATATATATATATATATATATATATATATGCGTCTCCTACTTTTAGAGGGTAAGGTAGCTGGTATAGAAACAAGTGTGTTATTAAGCTCTTAACTACAGGTTATTAAGATACTTGAACAAGCTCAAGTTTAAGTTACATCACAAAGTTGACAAGTTGACACATGGTGTATTTTGACACTCTTACAAAGTTGACATTTCAACTTCTTTCTTTATTATGCAAACGATACCCATTCCGTGGGCGGTGGTGGAAAAGGTTACAGAGGTACATAATGGGTTCAGGAACTGAATCCCAGAGTTCGTCTAGCTAAGCAACTAACAATCTTGTGAAGCTAGTTACACAATTGTTAATGTTACATACACTTGTACATATATATACAATCTTTTACACAAATACATGTACATATCAATAATATTTTTATATCACAAGTGATTCAACAAGAGGCTCACAACAGTCACTATACAAGGCACTTTACATCTCTGGTGAGTCACACAGTTACTAGTCTTGCTCCACACCCACCCAACTGGGCGGCAGCTTTACAGTCATGTGCAGGCTGCACCTACAGTAAGCAATGTTTGGATACTTCGCTAAGATTCCTGGCAGTATATCACTATGAATGAAGGAGAAATTACACATTTCTTGGACTCCATTGATGGTGTTATCTCTGAATTCCGCGATTTTTTCACATTCCATTATATAATGACGCAAAGTATGCGAATAGTTCTGCTGACAGAGTTTACATTTAGTCAAATCTACATCAGCAGATGTTACAAATTCCCAGAGGTACTTGTAGCCGAGCCTGAGCCTAGCAGTGGTAACATCTAGAAGTCTGCTAGCCTCATTGGATGACGGAGGACGGGCTGTGGATGACCCATAGACGTGCGGTTCTTCCTGCATAATAGAATAAAGATAGATGGAGTAACTGGTGTGAATTTCACTTTGCCTCAGGTGTACGAGATTTTGTCAACACCTGGTGTATATGACACTTTCACAAAGTTGACACCTGGTGTATTTGACACTTTCACAAAGTTGACACGTAGTGTATACGACACTTTCACAAAGTTGACACATGGTGTATATGACACTTTCACAAAGTTGACACCTGGTGTATTTGACACTCACAAAGTTGACACGTGGTGTATTTGACACTTTCACAAAGTTGACACGTGGTGTATTTGACACTTTCACAAAGTTGACACATGGTGTATATGACAATTTCACGAAGTTGACACGTGGTGTATTTGACACTTTCACAAAGTTGACACCTGGTGTATTTGACACTTTCACAAAGTTGACACCTGGTGTATTTGACACTCACAAAGTTGACACCTGGTGTACTTGACACTTTCACAAAGTTGACACCTGGTGTATTTGACACTCACAAAGTTGACACCTGGCGTATTTGACACTTTCACAAAGTTGACACCTGGCGTATTTGACACGAGTTTTGAGAAAGCCGCCAGAATACGTCGACAGCCCAGACGTATTCTGGCCTCTGTAACATCACATTACCGAGGGGTGGAAGGGGGGGGGGGTTGAGACAGGTAAAGAAAAAGGGAGAGTAAGGAACAGTGGAAGGGGGTGTGGGGACTAGCAAAGGGAAAGTGGAGAGGGTAAGAAAGGGATTGAAGTGGTGTAGGACAGGTAAACATGGAGATGGAAATAGAGTGGAAGAAGTGAACAAAGATTACGTAAGGGTAGAAAGGAGAAAAATAGAAAGAGGAACAGATAAGAGCAGGACGAAGGCTTGACCAAGTAATGGGACGGGGGAGGAGAAGGGAAAGGGGGCGTAGGTGGAAGGGGCGTTGGCCAGGTAAATTTAAGAAAGGGGGGATAAAAGAGAGAGAGACACTGTCCTGGCGTAGCAAATGAGGGGAGGGACAAAGGGAGGGGGGAGAGAGAGGGCGTGGCTATGACTAATTTGGCTCCTCCCACTGCCACCCCCTTGGCTCCGCCCACTGCCACCCCCTGGCTCCTCCCACATGTTGCCACCTTAAGGAAACTACACTTCCATTTGGAAGGTAAATTACAATATACAAAATATTTTACAGTTTATATATTATTTGTTTCATCGGTTATATTGGCAAGCTTCTTTGTTTGTTTCCCTTCTGATATAACAACATATTATATTTGCAATAAAAAAATTAATACTGATATTATTATTAATTAATTTTGCTAGGAAAAACAACAACAATAAAAACAGTTATAATAATATTAATATTAATAATAATAATAATAATAATTTTAGTAATATAAAATAAATAGTATTTAATATTTAATTAAATATAATAATATAAATTAAATACAAAATTAATAAAACAACAATGACCATAATATTTTTAATATTAAAATATCATAATTGTCATTTTGGTGGGTAAGATAGCGCTGTTATATCGCTGAGAGAGATATGCAGGCTCAGTTATATCGCTAAGCCTGCATATCTATATGTATATATATATATATATATATATATATATATATATATATATATATATATATATATATATATATATATATATATATATATATATATATATATATATATATATGGGCTCGGTTATTTATGCTCACCTGTTCTTCCTGATTAGCTGTTCTAGCTACACTGTTTAACTGTTGCTTCTGTTGAGCAGACTGTTAACTGTTGCTTCTGTTGAGCAGGGAAATTGAGAGAACAAGCTGACTAGTTACAGTGAACCTGGTGAACATGTAGATGTGTTCACTTGATTGGATATATCCAATCAAATTAAATTATACATTTATATATAAATGTATAAATTCCATCCCTGATGTTAGTTAAAATGTAGTTAAGATATTTACTAAAAAAAACAAAAGAAGACCTGAACATCCCTTTATGTGAAGTGTGTCTTTGAGATCTTCGGTCTCGAGGATGTGTTGGAGTGTCTAGTGGAGTAATAGGCTGGAGGGAGACCTTTCTTCTGACCTTAAATCAAATTCAGAGTTTATCTATTCTAACAAGAACTTCTGTTTTGGTTTTATTTGGCGTGCAAGTACGGTTCTGCTTGAGGTGTTCCTTTGCAGCTGGTGCTGGTCCTTACAGCTGGTGCTGGTCCTTGCAGCTGGTGCTGGTCCTTGCAGCTGGTGCTGGTCCTTGCAGCTGGTGCTGGTCCTTGCAGCTGGTGCTGGTGCTTGCAGCTGGTGCTGGTCCTTGCAGCTGGTGCTGGTCCTTGCAGCTGGTGCTGGTGCTTGCAGCTGGTGCTGGTCCTTGCAGCTGGTGCTGGTGCTTGCAGCTGGTGCTGATCCTTGCAGCTGGTGCTGGTCCTTGCAGCTGGTGCTGGTCCTTGCAGCTGGTGCTGGTGCTTGCAGCTGGTGCTGGTCCTTGCAGCTGGTGCTGGTCCTTACAGCTAGTGCTGGTCCTTGCAGCTGGTGCTGGTCCTTGCAGCTGGTGCTGGTGCTTGCAGCTGGTGCTGGTCCTTGCAGCTGGTGCTGGTGCTTGCAGCTGGTGCTGGTCCTTGCAGCTGGTACTGGTCCTTGCAGCTGGTACTGGTCCTTGCAGCTGGTGCTGGTGCTTGCAGCTGGTGCTGATCCTTGCAGCTGGTGCTGGTCCTTGCAGCTGGTGCTGGTCCTTGCACCTGGTGCTGCTGCTTGCAGCTTGTGCTGGTCCTTGCAGCTGGTGCTGGTCCTTGCAGCTGGTGCTGGTCCTTGCAGCTGGTGCTGCTGTTTGCAGCTGGTGCTGGTGCTGGTCCTTGCAGCTGGTGCTGCTGCTTGCAGCTGGTGCTGCTGCTTGCAGCTGGTGCTGCTGCTTGCAGCTGGTGCTGCTGCTTGTAGCTGGTGCTAGTGCTGGTCCTTGCAGCTGGTGCTGGTCCTTGCAGCTGGTGCTGCTGCTTGCAGCTGGTGCTGTTTCTCTGCAAATTCAGTGGCCGACGATCCAGGAAAATTAGCCATGATGAATTCTTGGAGCGCCTCTGGCCTGCGGGACGGTGTGCTGACTATATTATTAGGCTTGCCAGCTCCTGGACCACGTAGCGTCGTCGTCGTCCACACGACCTGCAGCTCCTGCACCACGTAGCGTCGTCGTCGTCCACACGACCTGCAGCTCCTGCACCACGTAGCGTCGTCGTCGTCCACACGACCTGCAGCTCCTGCACCACGTAGCGTCGTCGTCGTCCACACGACCTGCAGCTCCTGCACCACGTAGCGTCGTCGTCGTCCACACGACCTGCAGCTCCTGCACCACGTAGCGTCGTCGTCGTCCACACGACCTGCAGCTCCTGGACCACGTAGCGCCGTCGTCCACACGACCTGCAGCCCCTGGACCACGTAGCGCCGTCGTCCACACGACCTGCAGCTCCTGGACCACGTAGCGCCGTCGTCCACACGACCTGCAGCCCCTGGACCACGTAGCGCCGTCGTCCACACGACCTGCAGCTCCTGCACCACGTAGCGCCGTCGTCCACACGACCTGCAGCCCCTGGACCACGTAGCGCCGTCGTCCACACGACCTGCAGCTCCTGGACCACGTAGCGCCGTCGTCCACACGACCTGCAGCCCCTGGACCACGTAGCGCCGTCGTCCACACGACCTGCAGCTCCTGCACCACGTAGCGTCGTCGTCGTCCACACGACCTGCAGCTCCTGCACCACGTAGCGTCGTCGTCCACACGACCTGCAGCTCCTGGACCACGTAGCGCCGTCGTTGTCGTCTTTAATTTTTTGGAGGGTGAATTATCCCA